>CM064495.1:25578748-25682168 GCA_032716605.1 Paralithodes platypus
TCTGTACATGCATGATATAACTACATACAGCCAACATTCACCCCAAATAACCATCGCCTCCTACGCAGGACGACATAACACGTCACCAGGCCACTCACCAAACCCCAGACACAGCAACAAAGGGGACTCCTTTCAAGACTATATCTCGACACATTACTGATGAATGGGTGTGCACTACAAACAGACTCATTTAGCCCCAGCTGAATCCACTGCAACCCTCCTCACAAGCTGGACAGGAGAGCACGATGTACGATGCCCGGGACTCAACATGAAACAACACACCCCTAACACACACACCACACAACACCACCAAAATCCTAGGAGTAACATACGACACCCAAATGACATTCAACACAGCACACCACAAACACGAACAAAGGAAACATGACACCCAGACTAAACGCCCTCAGAATCACTTGCCCACCACAAAACACAAATTGGACACAACAAAGAAACCACCACCACAGGACTACAAACAATACATAAGATCCGTTATGGAATACGCAAGCCCGGCCTGGGCTTCTAACCTAGCCTGAAACACATCATAAGACCTTACAGACTATTTTTTCAAAATAAAAGCCCTGAAAATCATCACAGGATTGCACAGCTACGACACCCATAGATCACCTACAAGTTGGAGAAGCCCCCATCCTAGCAATGCTAATCGGTTGTCCGCAGAAGAAAAGAAATAGAGCTAGGATTGAAAACAAGCCAAGATCGGGGCACTGTTCTTATGGGGAAAATTCAATCGGGTTCCGGGTGCTCATGCCAAAATTTGCGTCTTTTTTTCTATTTTTGCCTATGAACATGTTTTTATGTACACAAATTAAATTTTATGCATTATAACTGTATCATATAATACACCATAGAATAAGTTTTTAATAACTAGAACAGAAAACGGCCCAATATCTAAAACAATTACCGCACTTTTTCCCCAGTGTTAGGGCTTATGAAAACATGTTTTTTTGTCTAGGCTACATCAAGTAGCCCTAGGCCTAAATCTTATGCATTGTAAAATAATAATGTAGAACATGGCTAAATGACAGTCCTAACCATAAATACTGTAGATGTGGGGCATTGTTTCTATCATGCGAAATTTTTTAGGCCTAGCCTAGGCCGAGGTCTAAAAATTCGTCCAGCCACCCCTCAAGTACCCAGTTTCGCCCCAAAAATAACTATCCAATAAATACATATTATGAGGAAAAAAGAACGTATAAATACGTATTATTGAGAAGATTTACTTACCACACAGACTTTATTATAAATCATTGTCATATTTAGCCTAGCCTAGGCTAACATCATCTAGTGCTAGGCAATTCAATCGCTTTCCCCGTCCCGACATGGACTGGTCTTTCTGCTGTGTTTTGAAGCACTTGAATGTCCTTCATTGCTACCACCAGGCCAACCATCCCTATCACCAGATGTACTAGAGGTTATAATATAACGGCGGAGAGAGAGGGGGTTCAGGGCACAAAAAAGGCTTGCAAACGGTTGTTTTGTCAACACAGAAACTAGCTAAACTGCAAAGCGTCATGCTTTAGGGATGACGTCATACAAAGATGGTCGGGCATCTTGCGCATTTGACGATCGGATTAGCGGATTTCAACCTAGGATTTCGTCTCTAAACGGCAAGCTACTGGCAGATTCTTTCGTTTATGTTAAAACAAAATTATTGTTTTTTGTTTGTTTTCTAGTTTTATGTCGAGTTAGTTTTTTTCGTTATTTTTGCTATTTTTTTTTCGGGTTTCGGCTGGGATTTTGATTGCGAGGAATGAGGCTTTTGGCGCGAGAATTGAAATTGGGGAATATTTGGTGTGTGGTGCGAGAATTGAATCAACGGAAGACCGGTGTAGCGAGGATGGGGGATCCCACTGTACATCAAGAAACCAAAAGTCCCTCTGCAATCAGTCAAAAGATAATTTTTTTTTTGTTTTTGTTTTTTCTATGTGATTGAGGGAGGCAAAAGGCATAACTGCCTATAGCGAGTGCCTCCCCCATAGGTTCGAAAGAGTGGACAGGGCAAAATCAAGGGACGTTCGAGCCAAAAGCCTGGACACAACGGAGTTTGAAGCAATGTATTAAGTCATAGGAAGAGGGGAAAAAAGAAAAAAACTGATTCCTGGGGAGAGGAGTTCCAGAGCTCAGCTGTTGAGTAGAAGAAAGTTTGAGAGTAAACGTTTCACTCTTGGGTTGGAGAGTTTTGCACAGAGTAGGGGTGGGATTGAGTTGCCAAGACGGGTACCAACGTCCCTACGTCAAGGTGGGTAGATGCACTGGGAATAGCTCTGAGGAACACTGATTATTATAGTAAGCGATAGAATAGCGAGAGAGAATGCAACATTGCGGCGACGGAGAGAGATAGATTGCAGAGAGTTGGTGTAAGTGGACGGGAAGTTAATGATACGAAAAGGCGTTCCTTTCAACTTTGTCTTCTAGGAGAGCGGGTGTGAGAGGGAACCTCCCCAACACATGTGAACAATACTCAATACAAGGGCGCACTATGGCCCCCCTGTACAGAGAAAAGAAGCTGGGCATGGGAAAAGACCCCCCTAAGAGCGGTTTTTGAGCACACCCAGCTTCTGGGAGGCTGCCCTTAGCAAGACTGGTGTAATATGGTCCTTCCAAATGAAAGCAGAAGGGAAAAAGAGACACCAAGAATATTGAGAGAAGATGAAGTGTTGAGTTTTTTTGTATTGCTGAAGAATAAGAGATAGTCCCCGCGATGGGAGAGTCCTGACGGGTAGATACAGTACGTAAAGTCCGTTAATCCGACGACCGATGATTTCCGAATCCTCCCAATATACCGAATTTTTCAATTTGAGGCCAAATCCGAATTCACCCGATGGTCCGAATTTCAAGAAGTCCCAAAGTCCCGTTTTTGAGGACATTAGGCCACTCAAATGACACATAATGGAGCACACACATATCATATGTTCATGAATTTCACTTTAAAAGTTTACCATTGTCATTGTATAGCCTATTATCTACTTCCAAAACATTCAGATTTTAATGGTCAAAGGAAGCTAGTATCTACTGATATAAATCGTAAAACACCTTCGTCTTCTTCTCTTCTGTCCACATCGTCTGCTAGAGAGTTTGTTTTGCTCTTGAACGCATCCTTGGGACGCTCCGGATGCGCTACTGGCTTGGCACCGCATTGTCTGCAAGCGCATATCAGTCTTGAGCTTGAAAACGCACCTTTTCAAGAAGTCCCAAAAGTCCCTTTTTGAAGGCATTAGGCCACTCAACGACACATAATGGAGCACACACATATCATATGTTCATGAATTCACTTTAAAAGTTTACCATTGTCATTGTAGCCTATTATCTACTCCAAAACATTCAGATTTTAATGGTCAAAGGAAGCTACTGATATAATCGTAAAACAACCTTCGTCTTCTTCTTCTTCCCACATCGGGTCTGCTAGAGAGTTTGTTTTGCTCTTGAACGCATCCTTGGGACGCTCCGATGCGCTACTGGCTTGCACCGCATTTCTTCTGCAAGCCGCATTCAGTCTTGAGCTTGAAAACGCACCTTTGGACGTATTAGTTCTTGAGCTTGAAAACGCACCTTTGTCTTGATGTTTCCCGATACGGCTACTAATTTATAGTTCAGTGATTTCGGAGCATCCACCAAGGGTGCTTTCAAGACAACAAGACCAAGGGTGCTTTCACTTACAATATAATATAACAGAGCACGTCACAAAAGGGAAAATCACAAAAGGAAAATTACAAGAAACCTCTCAGGGAAGTTGCCGTTGTTAAGGCAACATACTTCCCGAACCAACATATTATCTTCAAGAGCAAGACAAACTTGCTAGTAGACGGAAGAAGAAGAAGACGGTTTTATATCAGCAGATTCCTTTGGACCCATTAATCTGAATGGTTTGTTGAAGTAGTTAATAGGCTACAATGACAATGGTAAACTTTTGAAGTGATTTCATTGAAACATATGGATATGTGTGTGTGCACCATTGTGTCATTTGGGTGGCCTAATGTCTCAATGTTTCCGTCATACACAGGTTCATAGGGGTAAAGTCCGATAATCCGAAAAATCCACTAATCCGAACGAGAGCCGGTCCGCTGCCCTTCGAAGTTACGGAAAGTGTACTGAGATGGAGAAAGAAATTGGGTTTTGGAAGCATTAAAGTTTAACAAGGTTTTCTCTGCCCAATTTGGAAAATAGTATTTAGATCAGAATTTAACGAGTTCTATGGCTTCATTACTTTGGTCGTTGAGGGATTGCTGGCTGGGGGCGGGCGTTCTGAAAAACTAATGGAGTAGTTGTAAAGGTTGAGTCGTATGCGTATGAAATGGACTAGGGAATATTAAGTGTACATTTAAGGAGTCAGCCTTTATAAAAATTAGAAAGACAAAAGGAATAGGAGAGATATGACAGGCCCTGAGGAACACCGGTAGTTTATAGGTGAGGAAGTGAACACTGGCCATCGCACAACCGCGGCTCATGGGCATTTAACGGTCCGGAAAGGAAAATTAGAGACAAATGGCACAGATGGAGGGATAGAAACCGAAGGAGGGTACTATTATTAGTGGCCCCTCCATCATTGACGAACATGCCTATACCTATAGGCATCCTCTTCAAACACTAATCCGCCGTAGTTTGAATCTACCGCGCAGAGCATTAAAAACTGAGGAGCCTTCATCATGAGCGCACGCGACCTCACTCATGGCTTCAGTCATTATGAATTGGGTTCTCACTACGAAAAAACTTCGTAAAAAATAACAAAAAGAAAATAAGAATAACTATCTAAGTAAAGTCCGTTAATCCGACCCGATGATTCGAATCTCCCAATAGTCCGAATTTTTCAATTTGAGGCCAAATCCGAATTCACCCGATGGTCCGAATTTCAAGAAGTCCCAAAGTCCCCTTTTTGAGACGTTACGCCACACAAAAGACACATAATGGAGCACACACTATCATAGTCATGAATTCACTTTAACAGTTTACCATTGTCATTGTAGCCTATTATCTACTTCAAAACATTCAGATTAATGGTCAAAGGAAGCTACTGATATAATCGTAAACACCTTCGTCTTCTTCTTCTTCCACATCGTCTGCTAGAGAGTTTGTTTTGCTCTTGAACGCATCCTTGGGACGCTCCGATGCGCTACTGGCTTGCACCGCATTTTCTGCAAGCGCATTCAGTCTTGAGCTTGAAAACGCACCTTTCAAGAAGTCCCAAAGTCCCCTTGTTGAGGCATTAGGCCACTCAAATGACACATAATGGAGCACAACATATCATATGTTCATGAATTCACTTTAAAAGTTTACCATTGTCATTGTAGCCTATTATCTACTTCAAAACATTCAGATTAATGGTCAAAGGAAGCTACTGATATAATCGTAAACACCTTCGTCTTCTTCTTCTTCCACATCGTCTGCTAGAGAGTTTGTTTTGCTCTTGAACGCATCCTTGGGACGCTCCGATGCTACTGGCTTGCACCGCATTTTCGGCAAGCGCATTTCAGTCTTGAGCTTGAAAAATGCACCTTTGGACGTATTAGTCTTGAGCTTGAAAACGCACCTTTGGATG
The DNA here is from genome assembly GCA_032716605.1 of Paralithodes platypus. Classification (NCBI taxonomy): domain Eukaryota; kingdom Metazoa; phylum Arthropoda; class Malacostraca; order Decapoda; family Lithodidae; genus Paralithodes; species Paralithodes platypus. Next base: position 25,584,303 of record CM064495.1, read on the forward strand.
TTCCGATACGCTACTATTTATAGTTCAGTGATCGGAGCAGCCCAAGGGTGCTTTCAAGACAACAAGACAAGGGTGCTTTCAATACAATAAATAACAGAGCACGTCACAAAAGGAAAATCACAAAAGGAAAATTACAAGAACCTCTCAGGAAGTGCCGTTGTTAAGGCATTACTTCCCGAACCACATCTGATCTTCAAGAGCAAGACAAACTCGCTTAGTAGACGGAAAAAGAAGAAGACGTTTTATCAGCAGTTTCCTTTGGCCATTAATCTGAATGTTTTGAAGTAGTTAATAGGCTACAATGACAATGGTAAACTTTTGAAGTGATTTCATGAACATATGATATTGTGTGTGCACCATTGTGTCATTTGGGTGGCCTAATGTCTCAATGTTTTCGTCATAAACAGGTTCATAGGGGTAAAGTCCGATAATCCGAAAAATCCACTAATCCGAACGAGAGCCGGTCCGCTGCCCTTCGGATTAACGGAAGTTTACTGTATAAGCTTTCCATCATATCGTGGATTGTACTTGTGTGAATTTCTGACCAGTCGCTGATTCAGGCTTCATTCCTCCTTCTCTGCTCTGCGTTCAGCCTGCCCGGACGTGTCTCCCCACGCTCCGCTGATTCCGCATTTGTTGCGTCCCTAGTGAGTTTTTTCTCATTTGTTTACTCTGGGATGTATCGAGTAAGGTTAGGATATGCGTAGCAGGAGTGTCCTGGGCTGGTTGCCCGCAGTGCAGTGTATTTTGGGTCGTGTGTTTGGGGCATCTATTTCGGATGTTCCCTCGTGGTCCTGTTGTGGACATGTGAACTTTTTCACAGTTAGTTAGCTTGTGTTGCAGGCGGGCTTCATTACGCGTTAGTTATTGCTGCCTTTTATCTGTCTGATGAGGTAAGCTTTGCTTACTGACGTTCCCTGCGTATTTTTCTTCACTTAGTGAAGTTTTTTTCTGGGTCCCGAGTCAGTCTTCCCTTTGCAGGAAGTATTTGCTACAGTGGTGTGTTGGCGGTGGTTCCTGTTGTGATATTTCCAGTGTTTTGTGTATATTTCAACATTTATTATGCCGTCTACTTAGGCCTAGCCAGCCACGCGTAGCTTTTGCCACATGTACAAGTGTTATTGTTTATTATTTATAAATATGCCCTACTGTGTCATGTGTATCCGGGTTTTAGTTGTGTATTGGCTAATTCCTCGGACTATGTTTGTTTCCTGGTTTAGTTGTGTATTGGCTAATTCCACGGATTATTGTGTGGTCTTAGGTTAGTCGTGCGTGGCTTCCTTCGTGTCCGTTGTACGATCAGATGGTGTCTGTTCGGGGTGGGTTTCCTTCCGGCGGGTTTTTTCTCGGTTTCACCATGAAAAAACCCGGCCGAGAGCCGTGTTGGGCCACACGTGGTTTTCACACAGGCTTGTATTCCCGGCGATGAGGTGTCTGTGGCTCTCCAGGACTGCGTCTCTGTTGGTACATGGTTTCAGGCACCCTTTGATTCCCGGCGGAATGACTGTACCCATCTATAAAACGCTGTTCATACGAACATACGTTATGTAGTTTTTCTACCAGGTTTTACAAAAAACCACATGAAAAACCTAGCTGTGTTAAGGGCTTTCCTCCCCGGCGATCTTTTACAAAGAAGTGGGGACAGGAACTTATGGGGTTAACTTTTTGACATCTCACCGGACGGGTGTACCTTGGTAGGGTGGGATGAACAACTAAGTCAATTAGTTCATTAACCATTCCATTTTAAGTGATACTATATGTATCGCCGCCTTTATACTTACGGCGAGTGAAGGTTCAATTAGGGTTAACATCGTTTTTCACACCCGGGGGTGCTCCTAGGTGGAGGAAATAAGGAATTTACAATTCAATTTCGAGTTAACCACTTAATTTAGTGATACATTAGATATCGCCGCCTTCAACCTTACGGCGATCTTTTTGTGACAATTCGTTAGGAATCAGATCTCGTGTCAGCCCGCCCTGTGTTATTCTACTAAAATATTTCAAGGGCTGGCGTCTTTATGGGGGGTTGTTTTTGTTCCAAAAATTGAATCTTAAGACAGTCACCACCAGAAAGACTATAATTGCCATGCTGGACAGTTATATTATGTCAGAGGGTATTCTTCACTTTCTTCAAAAGATTTGTTTAGATATTCTGAACCCCGCCGCGTAACGAGCTGTGATCATTGTGTCATTACATCTCGTTATCCGGTGGGTTATTAACACTTGTGTGCGAACATGTTGGGTTAACCTTATGAGCATTAATTCCTGGAAATTTTCTTTTTTTCCAGAGCTGGGCTCCGGCGGACCAATACAGACCCGGCGGTAGTTTTCCCCACCAGTCTCTGTCATGGCTACCTCAGCCCCAGTCTTTGCTTTATGCACTACCCCTGATTGTTCCGGTATCCCTATTTTTGCGCATACCCATTGCATAAGGTGTGTTAAATGTCTAGACCGTTCAAGGGGTCTCTGGGTTATGGTTATGCATAATTGTTCTTTTTGCTCCCAATTAGCTATCAAGGTCCTTTGCGATAATGATAAGACCGCGGCAGTAGCTTTAAGAGAAGTACGGCAGCAGATGGCAGCTTACACTACGATTGTTGCGCATAAATCACTTCAATGTGACAACGTCCCTCTTTTTGGATCGATTGCTGTTTGAACACCCTCCCCCCCCTAAACGTTCCTCTAGAGTCACGAGTTATAAGCCGGCGGAGACTGGTCAGGGTTCTGTATCTTAGGCTACTACACGTAACCGTCCTAGACAGCCTACACCCCCGGCGTCCGCCTCATCGTCTCGGGAGAGATCCCGGTCTGGTTACCTCTCAGACGCCAGTCTTCTAGTCTTGCCTCTTCACCAGCGAGTAAGAAGAGTAGGACGGAAAGTTCCACCAGTGGTCACGGCGAGGATTCCTCCAAATCTAAGAGTAGTTCTCGGTCACACCGTAGCCATAAATCCTCCAAAAAGGATTCCCATAAGAGACAGTCCTCCCTACATTCACCAGCTTCTAGTGCCTCTCATAGTACCTCTACCTCAGGCAAAGTTTGTGTTAGGCCTCAAGGGTCCAGTGCGGTGCCGGTCCCTAAAGAGGATTTACCTAGTAATATTCTAACCCTGGAATTGGAAAGTTCAGGTGGTTCAATAATTGAGAATGTTTCAGACTCCCAAGAGAGTGTAGGCCAGGGCCTCGGTGTTTGGCGGTCTTGCTCAGCCAGGGTCTGACCACCCACGTCCGACTCAAACGAGTCACACAGTAGCTGATGTCCACAGGGACGCGGCGATCCCATCCTCTATTCCTGACTTATCTTGGCAACAAGGTACCCCAGCTTCGGCGGGGTCTTCTCAGGAGGATCAGGAGGAAAAAGACGAGGTTTCTATAATTTCGGAGATGGAAGGGCAAGAGTCAGGCTCAGGCTTAGACGCCGCGCAGGATAGTAATGATTCACCTGTAAGTTCATCATCTAACCAATTTGTTACTGCGCAAGATATTAATGGGCTACTTAGGATGCTTTATCTAAATTTTTTGGCCAAAAACAGGAAACCCCCACTATGGACTTGGGGGCTCCCACGACAAGTTCTACGGTACGGCCTCTGATGACTTCGATTGCTTTATCTAAGATCCCTAACCCTCCCACTCTGTCACCATCAGGGGTTACTAAGCCTGCTACGGCGGCATTGACAACTTCAAATGTCAGGGTCATCACGGACGTCAATCCACCCCCTCTAGACAAGGCGCCTCTCAGAAAGGTAGCTATGCCCTTGCTTTATGGACCAGACGAGTCATGGGTCCTTTTGACCCCCACTAACCCAGAGCTCGCCCAACCTACCTTGTCAGGGGAACTCCCGGTACCGCGTGAGTGGGTCATCCAGGGCAATAAATCAAAGAAATTGAGGGCCTTGGATATTTTGGGGAATGTACTAGACGTAAACATCAAGGCTAATACCTAGTTATTATCACCAAGACTATTTTGTGTATGCTACTAAACCAGCTTTACCCCCTGCCTCAGCTTCAAAACTATTTTCAGACTGGTCTAAGCTGGATGGGTTTAATGATATTAAGACTCTGTCAGCTCTTACTCCTGACCTTGATTTACAGACCGTCACAGACGAAGCAGCTAATCCAGTTTTGAAGGTGGGGCAGTTGGGGCCAGGACCTTGGGTAGATTGGGAGATAGAGGCTCAAAACTTTGCAACCACATTCACTTCTAAATCTTCCCACCAGGTCCCTCAGGAACCTCATTCTTGGTTCTCCATGCCGGTAGGTTCTGCCGGCGGAGTCCCAGCAGCCTTGTTTTCTTTCCTAGCTGCCCCTAAGATTAATCTTTGTGAGCTAAAAAGACCCTTCACTACCCTACCCCTACTCACCTAGACAGAGAATTTAGGCTAAGGGGGAAAGCTTTTCGCCTGTTCTCTCAGTACATAGGTGTCTCAACAGGTGGCTAAGTCGTTACTACGGTCCACTCAGGCAATCGCAGACGCGGGATGCCAGAAGATCGGGTGAATTATCCCGGCGACTGCTCCTCCAGTCGTCAATCCAATCCTTGGGTGACATACGCACCGCCTTGCTTGAGGCGGTACGAGCAAGACAAGATCTCAGAATGTCTTTAGTTCGCAAGCTACCTGATCGCATTGCGAATCAGGTGATCATGTCACCAGTGCTTACTCCCTCTTTAATGTCCCCTGAAGTGTGGCGAACGGTGTTCAATATGGCACAGGCCGTTAAGCACAGTCCCACTCCAGCTAAGAAACCTGCATTTAACTTCCCCAAACCTAGGCCACTGCTGTAAAGCTCAGCCAGGGGGATCTAAACCCTTTCTTCTGCCTAAGTCCTCCCACTCCCCCCAAGGTCAGTACAGGCATAGACAGAGTTGGTTTTCAGGTCAGAGAGGACGCGGCCAGCATAAGCCAGGTCAGGGCCAGTCTTCGGCCCACACACAGCCAGCCGGCAAAGCGTCCAGCACCACCAACCCCACCATCAAAAAACTAAAGTCTCTCTCACTCCCGGTGCCAACCTTAAGGCCGGAGGAACCCGAGGGTAGTACAGCCGGCGAACCCTTGTCTGCTAACTGGGTCGTTCCGAACGTGTCACCAAGCATGGCCTTTAAACACTTGGGCACGGATGGTGGCACGCAAAGGCATCACTTGGCAGTGGCTCCGGCGACCTCGCTTACGTCAGCCGACAACGGCGAATTTTGTTCGTTTAGAGGTGGAGTCACTGGTCCAGGAAATTGATTGCCAAGAATGACACCATCACGGTCCCCCCAAATTACCCTGTATTCACGTCCAAACTATTTTTGGTTCCCAAAAGGGACAGTGTTCAGATGAGGCCGGTCGTAGACCTGTCTTATCTGAACCTTCACATTCACAACGAATCTTTCAGAATGTTAACAGTACACCAAATCAGGCTAAACACTTCCGCCGGGAGGTTGGATGTGTTCACTAGACCTGACAGACGCCTATTGGCACGTCTCGGTCAACAAAAGATTTCAAAGGTTTTTGGCCTTACGGATCAGGCACCAAAATTTTGTTTTTCAAAGGATGCCGTTCGGCTTGAACCTAGCACCTCGATTATTCACGAATTAAGTCCGGCAAGCCCTGATACCATTGTTAAAACAGGGGATCAGAGTGTTGTGGTATCTAGACGACTGGCTGGTAGTGGCAGAGACACAACACTTATGCATAAACGATGTCAATATTATTTTAAATCATGTCAAAACTCTAGGCTTCAAGGTAAATCTGGTAAAGTCAAACCTTGTTCCCTCACGAGTAATTCAGTGGATAGGGCTGGTCTGGGACACGGCCGCTCTCACTCTGAGTCAGAGTGTGGACAATCGCAACAGGTTTCGCAGGAAACTGTTCATGTTTCTTCACAGTCTGACTACGACGCGGAGGGTCTGGGAGTCTCTGGTAGGCTCTCTCAACTGGATTCAACTAACTGTCAAGTTGGGCCGGTTGAAAGTAAAACGATTAATATTGGAAGGCAACAAATATTTCCCGCTCTTACCGGCGGAAAAATTATGGCCCATCCCGAAATTAATCCACACCTTGCTAGCGGTCTGGGCAAAGAGTGAAACGTTGCATTCAATAATGTCATGGACCTCTCCTCAACCAACGGTATGGGTAGACACGGATGCGTCAGGCACAATAGGGTGGGGATTTCAGTCAAATCAGGGGCACCAGGGTCAGGGGCTTTGGTCCCACTTAGAAATCTCTCACATCAATGTCAAAGAATTACTAGTCCCCTTGTATTTCCTTCAGGCTCACGGGCCGGCGTTACAGGGCAAGTCGGTGGCCTTCAGGATGGACAATCTGAATGCAGTTCACTGTATTCTGAAACAAGGATCAACGAGGTCAAGGAGGTTGCTAAACGTGTCGGAAGAGATTTTTACTCTCGCCAACAGACTAGACATTTACATTCACGCATCTTATCTCCCAGGCGTAGCGAACGTCTGGGCAGACGCTCTGTCCCGGAGACACAGCACGACAGTAGAATGGGAGCTCAAGCAACCCATTTTCAACCTAATGATTGCAGAGCTCTCCCATCCACAAGTGGATCTTTTTGCGTCCGAGGAGACTCATAAACTCCCTCTATACCTTACCCGCCGGGCGAAAACGCCGGCAGGGGGGCCAGACGCCCTAGTGACAGACTGGAACAGATGGAGCTCCATCTATCTGTTTCCGCCGCCAGATGCGTCACTAATGTGCCACGTAGTGAACAAACTACGAGATTATCGAGGCTTAGTCTCGCTAATCGCGCCCCTGTGGCCGGCGCAGTTGTGGTACCAGCAATTGAAAACGTGGTGCCCGGACCCGGTGTCGCTCCCGGTCGGGTATTTCCACTTAGACACGATTGGCAACCTAGCGACCTCGCTGACTTTTGCATTATGGACATTCAGGAGGCCAAGTGGCTAGCACCATACGGTAGAGATGTGACCAATAAATTAATCAATCAATATACTCAGTCTACGAAACGACAGTATCACTCACATTGGCAAGCTTTTACTTCCTGGATCATCAGAATGGAACAGAATGTGCCGTCAGTGGCTTTAGTTTTCAATTATTTAAATTATCTGTTTGAGCAGAAACATTTATCTGTGGTAACATTAAAAAATTACTTAACTGCGATTAGAGTGCCCTTTTTAGACCTGACAGGTCTCTCCATACCGGTGGCGGAGGAAACAGGTTTTATGAGAGCTTGTTTTAAACTTCGCCCACCTCCCCGTCAGCTCATGCCTACTTGGTCTCTCGACAAAGCCTTGTCTTTACTTCACTCTCGTCTGTACCATAATACTGCAGACTTTGCATTACTCTTAAAAAAGGCGGTTTTCCTTATGGCTTTGGCCACCGGGAACAGAGTGTCTGAGCTGGCGGCGATGAGCAACACACCTAATTGCCTTAGGTTTGGCAGACTTAATGAATGTATTTACATTGCACCTTCCCCAGGTTTTGTAGCCAAGAATGAGCACAGTGCACACGTGTTTTCTGAGTTCACGGTGCCGGCGTTAAAAAGGGGTAAGGTGCATCATAATCTATGTCCAGTGCAAGCTCTAACCAAATATTTGAGAGTAGCTCCTCTTAACCCCCAAGGTGCTTTATGGGTAGCAAGTACGGGTAAACGCTTACTTAAACGACGATTAGCCTCTCTTCTGGTCGAAGTCATTAAAGAGAGTAATCCCGGCGTTGTGGGTAGGGCCCACGATTTACGCAAATGGCCAGCTTCTTTACGTTTCCTGAAAAAAATTTCAGTAGAAGATATCGCGTCCACTCAGTTGTGGGCGTCTAATCATACGTTTTTGTCTAGATGCTTGTCAGTTGCTCTAGACAAGCCTTCCTTACCATGTATAGCTTTAAGGCAGAGGGTCTAGGTGGCCCTGCAGTCACTTTTGTGTATTTTCACGAGAAGGGGGGGGGGGGTGCAGTCAGCTGACATAGGACACCCTAGACCCCGCCGGAGTATAAGAGCTGTGATACAATTTAAGGTTAATGTGATATGAAAATTTCTCAGCGAGAAATTGTGCTAGTACAATGTTAGTACAAAACAAACGGTGTTGTTATAGTAGTTTTAGCTGCGAAAGCAATCTAATATTAAAATAGTGGAGATCCTTTGCAATTTACCTCCACGATTATTTTGGGGTTTATTATGTGCACATATAAACTTATAACTTGTTATTTTTGTCACCACTCGTTGAGTGGGGTGCCTTTGTACCTGCAGATCTGTGTTCAGAATCTTCAGGGTTACCCATTTTTTGTCAGACAGGCTTCTTTGAAGCACGCACCTGCCTGAACCCCTTTTTCTTGTATATTTTTGGCCTACGCCACACATTAAATATATTTGTCAAAAGTAAGAATACTATGTGGTTGTTTTTTATTATCTGCTTTTATAGAGTTATGATATGATTACGAATGTCCCCCTCCAGTCTTAGAAATCAGGCATGTTCGTCAATGATGGAGGGGCCACTAATAAATTATAGGTTTGACTCCTGTAAGGAGATAAAGAAAACCTAATATTTAGTAGTGGCCCCGTAATCATTGACGACTGGGGCCCTCCCGACCGTCCCCTTCCCATTCGTTGATGTATTAAGGATTTTGGTTTACTTGATATGTCAGTGAAGGAGGAATGACGCCTGAATCAGCGTCTGGTCAGAAATCCACACAAGTACATCCACGATATGATGGAAAGCTTATTAGATAGTTATTCTTATTTTCTTTTTGTTTTTATTTTTTACGAAGTTTTTTCGTAGTGAGAACCCAATTCATAATGACTGAAGCCATGAGTGAGGTCGCGTGCGCTCATGATGAAGGCTCCTCAGTTTTTAAATGCTCTGCGCGGTAGATTCAAACTACGGCGGATTAGTGTTTGAAGAGGATGCCTTATGTAATAGGCATGTTCGTCAATGATTACGGGGCCACTACTAAATATTAGGTTTTCTTTATCTCCTTACAGGAGTCAAACCTATAGTTTAGAAATTAAAGATTTATGCCAGACTCTATCGAAGGCTTTCGATATGTCTAGTGCAATAGAAAAAGTCTCACCGAAGTCCCGAAAGGAGGATGACCAAGAGTTAGTAAGATATGAAAGAAGATCACCAGTAGAGCGACCCTTAAGGAAGCCATACTGGCGATCTGAGAGCAGATTATGAGAAGAGAAATGCTTAAGAAATTTGGAAGCAAGAATAGTTTCAAAAAGTTTAGAAAGACAAGAGATAAGAGCAATTGGACGATAGTTGGAGGGTTGAGAGCGGTCACCCTTCTTTGGGACAGGTTGAATGTGAGCAAACTTCCAGCATGAAGGGAAGACGTTAGAGGATAGACAGAGACGAAAGAGTTTGCCTAGGCAGGGAGTCAGCACGGAAGCACAGTTTTTGAGAACAACAGGAGGAACACCGTCCGGACCGTACGCCTTATTAGTGTTAAGCCAGAGAGGTAGAAAGTACATCTTTAGAAGAGATTAGGATATTAGGCATAAGTAAGAGAGAGGAGGGCGGAGAGGGAGGAATAGCACCGGAATCATCCAAGGTGGAGTTTCTAGCAAAAGTTTGAGCGAAGAGTTTAGCTTTGTCAGAGGAAGAAGTGATGGTTGTGCCATCAGAGTGGGAAAGGGGAGGGAAAGACGAGGAAGAGAAATTGTTGGAGAGGTTTTTTGGCTAGATGCCAGAAAGCTTGGGAAGAGCTAGAATTGGATAGTCATGCATTTATTATTGATGAAAGAGTGTTTGGCAAGTCGAAGAACAGATTTGGCTTGATTCCGGGCAGAAACATATGAAGAATGAGAGTCTTGAGTTTTAAGGCGTCGGTACCGTTTGAATGCTTCCTCCTTATTGCGGACAGCAGTAGAACAGGCGTGAGTAAACCAAGATTTTTTAGCATTAGTCTGAGAGAAAGAAAATGGAATGTATGCTTCCATGCCCGATAGGATTACCTCGGTAATGCGTTCAGCACTCTCTGAGGGTCCTCGGCCATGGAAGCAGAAATCATTCCATGGGAAATCAAAGAAGTACTGCCGAAGAGCCTCCCAGTCGGCAGCGCCAAAGTGCCACAAGCGCCGCCGCCGGCTAGACATGAGAGGCACACAATTCCTGGCAGCAGCCTCCACGAATCAACACCACCCACTACACTACATGGCAACACACCCACAGACACCAAGAAATATCAAAACAACACCCAGCACACGCTATCACACACAAATACTGTCTTCTCTCCCTCCCTGCCCACCCCAAACCAACTTCCGGAAGCACATCCATACTTATATCACTCACCGTTCCATCCACTCACTCATAGACAACACACAGCTGCAAGCACGACCTCCCGAAATCCATCCTTCTGAATCCTCCCTTCCTCGCGAGGACAGAGTCCACCTGGCCAGGCTGAGATGCGGACACCATCCAGCTCTTCTGAGCTATCAGAAGAGACTGGATGACTCCGTCGTCGACACCTGCCCGGGTTGTAACACAGCACCCCATACCATTAAACACATCATAGAAGACTGCATTTCACACCACTTACGCCAACAACACAATTTACACTCTTTGAGAGCTCTGTGGGAAAGCCCGACCGTGGCCATGGCCTTCCTTAAGGACTCGGGGCTGTTCGGCCAGGCAGCTTAGGGAACAACAACAACAACAACCAATAATAATTTATGTGTTCTTATAAGACACACTAAAGAGAAAGATACTAGACTTATGTAAATAAATAAAATTATGATGTGTTAAGAGAATAATAGTTATTCTTGATAGAGAAGGCTCCATGCCGATTAGCTATCAATAGCATAGGATCTTGTAGGGCAGCAAATAGATATTAACATTAAAGTAAGAGGGGATAATTCATAAATAGATAAGCAACTATAGGGCTCAGGGGGATAAAGAATAGTTGGGGATAAAGAATAGTTGCAATTAGATCAGCTTTAGTTTGAGAAATAGGTAAGGAGGACACTAGTCCATATGATCATCTATCTCTTTTTGTTATAAAGGAAACATTATCAATCATATTGTTTAAAGGAATATTCCGGCAGTTCCGTGGTAAGCGTTACGAGTATTAAGTCCAGAATAATATTGTAATCATAAAATATATGTAGAGGATTAAGCGGTGAATATTGTTCATGTAGGTGTTTTGAGATACTGATCATATCAAGCCATTTGTTGAGATATATTATTGGAATAGGTGGTGGTTGTTGTTGTTGTTGTTGTTGTTCCCCAGGCTGCCTGGCCGAACAGCCCCAAGGTCCCGAGCAAGGCCAAGGCCATAGAGCGCCCCCACAAAACCCTCCCTGCTTACCACTAACAAAACCCGGGTGACAGAAGCCACTCTAAGGCAGGGAGCTGAGGAGGGCGCGGAAACGCCCAGGAAACCAAAGCCCCACCCAAGGCCCTGTGCCCCTCAGCAATTATGAAGGGAAAGTTGAGGGGCAAGGGAAAAATGTGACGCTTTGGCTCCCAATCTGCCAACTTTTAGGTTGGCAGTAGGGAGGTCGATCCACGGAAAAGACGCCGTCACTTGAGATCTAGAAGATATATAAGTAAAAGGAACAGTCAGAGTAAGCTATGGGTATGGCAGAGATCGCTCAGCTCTCAATCTGATAGACCAGCCCATCACCATTATATAGGTGGTATACGTGGCATACAGACTTATTGGTAATATATAATCTAAGAGTGTTCTAGATAGGGAGATCGAGGTTCATGTGTAGTAACGCCCAGGTCTTTTGAGTAGATATATTATATAGGGTTAAGAGAATATATAATATAATAGTGTCATATGTAGTAACGCCCTGGTCTCTTGAGTAGACATATTAGGGCCCGGTAAGTTATATTATTTTGGAGTTTAGTTAAGAATATATCTCTTGTTCTAGATAGGGAAATAAAGGTCGGATTTATTAATGCCCTGGTCTCTTGAGTAGACACAGTAGGGCCCGGTAAAATTATATTATTTAAGAGACTAGTAACGTGCCTTTGGATAGAAGTCGAAGTGAGTCGATACCTGAATAGCGGGAATCCAAATAGGTGGTAACGGGAGCTCTCGAGTTCTAATGTACAACCTATGGTGGGTCGACGAAATATTCAATCTGTGTATTGAATTCATTTCGGCCCGAACAGAGAAATAGTTACTAGGTTAGCATAGAGTTAGTAGTAATTTTGTTAAATAAAGTACTGTATACAAACTTCTAAATGACTGTCGAATTATTCCCCACCTTAGTAGTATATTTAGAATAAGAAAATAAGTACGACATTTTGGTGGCAAGCGGTGGGATTCGACAAATTGTTTAGATTGAGTATATTTATCTAACAGATCAGACATAATGACGGCAGTATTACCGTTCAGATTATGGGAAGAGGGGAAAGAAGAAATCGAGTTATGGATTGAACAATTAGAATGTCAGTTCACGCTACTTGACGTATGAGAAGATGGAAAGAAGATCGCCTATGTAAAGGCACACTTAGGCAAGGCCCTGAACGATGTAAGAGTACGTCTAGAGGGACTAGTGTCATGGGCAGAAGTTAGGAGTGCTCTAATTGAAGAATTTGGCCGAGAAACCTCCACAAGGAAGGCCAGAGACAAACTAAAGAGTATGAAACTAGACGGCCAAAATGTGAGAACCCTGAGGAGGGAGTTCACGAAAAATTTCAAACTTGCCCCCACATGGACCAAGAGAGCCAGGAAACAGAAATCAGAGAGATTATGATTCAAGCATGTCCTGTGGAAGTTAGAAGGCACTGCATTATTCATGAAGTGACTACCACCAGAGAACAATGATCCGATGCTTGATATGCAGACAAACCGGACACCTAGCTAGGAACTGTTCCAACCGTCCCCAAACCCTAACACCTAGATTTAACTCAAGGACCACACCTCCAAATGATCGACCCCTACCAAGGGTGACAGATCCAAACCAGGGAGGAATGCTTCCAGTAGAATACAGAGACAGAAACCCAGTCAAAAATCACAATGCCGGAAGGGGGAGAAAATTTTTCCCTTAAACCTCACATAGAAGGGCGGTATAGTGAGGTCAATATATTAGAGAGACAAACGCCTAGTGAAACCATAGTAATAAATGGGAAAGCCGCGAACATGTTAATTGATACAGGGGCAAACAGAAGTTGTCTTTTGGAAATTTTTGTGAGGAATAGTAAGAAAGATATAGGGCCAATAAATCAAACTACAGTAGTATTCAGTTGTCAGGAGCCGGGGGTCAACCATTGAAGATTCTACGGAGAACTAATACGGTGGTGGTACAATGGAAGGGAATTAAATTCACCACAAATGTTTGTGTTCTATCAGGAAAATCTAATAGCGGAGTCGATGAATATCTGGGAATAGATCTCATGAGTCAGTTGGGGGTAACTATACAGTGAGGGCCGAAAGACACGACGACCACCCTACGACCTCAAATAGTAGCTACCACGGGGAAACTCTCTATTCCCCCTAGATCTTGGAGAATTATAGAAATTCCTAAATCCCATGGAATGACTGCCGGGATTTTTGAACCTGAGGCACAGAATAAAGTGAGAATATCTCCCACCTTTATTACTACCGACCAGAGGAAATTAGTTCTGGCTAACTTTGGCGATGACACGATAAATTATCAAAAGGGAAAACTGTTAGGACAAGTTACACCTGCACAACCCACCACTGTTGGAACTAACGGACCAGTTAACTTATATGAGATCCCGAAACAATTAACGTCAGATCAAGCCACTACCTTACATGAATTGCTCTGGACTTACGGAGACGTTTGCTCAGGATGAAGGGGACCATGGATCGGCCCGAACCCGACACACCCACGAGATACATACTCAAGGGCCGCCTATTAGACAACCTTATAGGCGACAAAATCCCATTATGAGACAAAAGGAAAAGGAACAAGTAGAGGAGATGATTAAAGAGGGGATAGTAGTGAAATCCTACAGTCCGTGGTCATCTCCAGTAGTCCTGGTAAAAAAAAAAAAAAAAGGGTCCACTCGGTTCTGTGTAGATTATAGAAAATTGAATGATGTCACCATCAAAGATGCGTGTAAGGGCAAGAATGTAGAATTAATATCATTTTGGTAAAATATAATTAATGTGTGTTTAAGTTCACAGACTCGGGGAGGCAACTGTACCCGGCGTTCTGTGTATGTACGTATGTTTGTAATCTCGGCCAGTTCCCCGCCCTAATATGGTAAGATTCAGTGAGTAGAAATTGTTTCGGTAATTCTTGCAAAGATGCTTCATTTCATTTCATTTCTCTTTTTATTTTTCATATGAATCTTCATTTAATCTTTGTTATCCTCCATTCTTGTTTCTGTTTCATTGATACATTTAGCGTGTCAATGCTTCGATGCTGTAATTCATAGGTGGTTTCAATGTGTGTTTCGGAACTGTCTGAAGGTTATATAAGGGGGATGGGAGCAAAGTCCATTCACTCTACTTCCAGCAGCAGTCCGACGGGAACTAAGGTAAAAGAATTTAACCCTCTCAGTGTTTTGCTTAATCTTGCTAATTTTATACCATATTAGAAGCGTGTTAACTGACCGGGAGTTAGGAGTTGTGCAACTTTATGTTGATAAATTTCACTTGAGTTTATTTAACCCTTCAACCCCGGCTGGTACACGTGTGTACCATTTTGTTTTGACCCGAGGAACCCGGGTGGTACAACATTGTACCATTGCTTGAAAGCCTGTGAGCTTGGTGTGCGTGGCGTCGGTCCGACGCATGTAAACAACAGCCGGCTGGACCGACGCCCCGCATCTCCGGCCACAAGAAGGAGAGCGTCGCTTGTTCGTGTGTGCCTGTATGTTGTTGTTAAGTATCGAAAAGTAGTGTAAAGTGGCTGTTGTTGCCGTAAGTTTTCTCCAATGAAATCATCATCACAACTGAACCAGTTGACTTAGAGAGCTCTACTTAACGCCATTCTACAGGTAAATAACACAGCTACGCTTGGGGATGCGCGGGAATGCGGGAAGAAGTCAGAATAACAAAGATACGGTAGCCTAGCCTAGACGTTTTTCGGCCAAAACACCCGGGTCTCGGGGAATATTTATGTAATGCGTAGCCGAGGCTGGAGGGTTAAGACTGATTTTAACCCATCAGACCCGGCTATGTATTCCATACCGAAACCCGGGGGTTTTGGTCGAAAAACGTCTATGCCTAGGCTACCGTATCTTTGTTAGTTTGACTGCTTCTGCATTCCTGTGTATCCCCAAGCGTAGATGTGTTTCGTACCTGTAGAATGGCGTTGAGTAGAGCTCTCTAAGTCAACTGGTTCAGTTGTGATGACGATTTCCGTGGAGATAACTTTGTGGCGATATCAGCCACTTTACACTACTTTTCATTACTTAACAATAACATACAGGCACACACGAACAAGGACGCCTCTCCTTCTTGTGGTCGGAGATGCGCGGCGTCGGTCCAACCGGCTGTTGTTTACATGCGTCGGACGGACGCCTCGCACACCAAGCTTACAGGCTTTCAAGCTGCCGGAGCCTCAGAGCCCTTCCGGGTTCTGCGGGGGTGTTTTTTATGGATGCCTCAGAGCCTAACCGGGTCTGAGGGGTTAAAACTTTACTATACAAGTAAACTTGTTATTGTTAGTTACAATTTGTATGACTTTCGGGAAATCAACCAGAGTTATTTATTTATTTATTAACTTTCATGATGTACCTTTTTAATATAAACTCTGAATTATATGTCAATGTCAATTTTTCTTAGTTCTTATTTTCTTTAAGAGTGTCCAGGGTTCGATTCCCAGGAAAACCACATATATGCAATATGGCCTTTTTAATGTTGTCTAGGTGGTATTAAACCCTGGTTTACTTTTTCTAAGGATCCTACACCTGCCGAGGGCCGGGCTGGTGAGGCATCTTCTCCCCCACCTGTTACGAGAGTCTTCCCAGGTCGTCCCGGCGCCGCCCTGTAGCTGTGTTGCTTTGGCGCGCTGCTTCTCCCTGTTCCCGGAGTCGTAGTACCTGTTACGCTGGTTAGACTTTCACCTCTGCCATGCTTCAAAGGGAAGCTCTTAACATTTGAGACTTTAACTTTTATGGGACTGTTAGACCTGGGGGACTACTCGAGGGGTTGAATATATTATAAACTAAATTTCAAGCTCTAACGTTGTATAGGTGTACCAGCGCATTTTGAGCGACTGTACACTCTAGGGTAATTCATATAATCACTTATATAACTCACACCCTTATAACAATTATTCACTTACTGTACTTAAGTATACTTCTGTACATTTCTAGTTGGGAATGATCTCCCTATAGATAGATCACATCCCCCACCTTGGTATATTTACTGCAAGCTCAGCATGGGTTCTCACGCTCCCTTCAGGGAATTGCAGCAACACCAAGATGATTGCTAGCAACTAAGTACGTGTCACTCCACACTGAGAAAGCCAGCGCGCTCCTTGGTCACTCAGTAGCAGAACAGACAGCCCTATGGAAGGTTGAATCCTTGATTGGCTGTGGTAATTATTACAGTGACATCTACAGTGACAAGTGCGATACGGTGCGATATTAGTGTGTGTGTACCGTTTATCTATTTTCACTATTCTTATCTTTTATTCTTATACAGGAAGGAATACAGATTTACAGGAATATAGCTCAATCTAGTTGCTTTTCAACTTAATGCAAATTGTAGGTGTTTCCCAGTCGGGCAGATACAATACCTACAAAGACAATCCATAAATAAAACCAGCCACGTTTTCATAGTTATATTTTGCTGTTAATAAAATATAAAACCCCAATAACTTTACTTCAAACCAATAAACCTTATCAATTCCTATTCTACATGTTTCCAGTTAGAACCTGACCAACAGACATAATCAGGAATTATAAGGTAAGCAAGTAACAACTTTAACCTTAAAGCAACCGCTACATAATGGTTGGCAGCTTAAAGGAATTCGTGTTCCCCTAATCGAAAACACAATTAAAAGACCTCCGAAGAGCAAACAAAGAAAAAGCATTAAGTAAAGCAACTAGAAAACATTAACATTTAAGAGCTAACTTGGGAAAGAAACATACAGTGAAGTTACACAACTAAAGTGTATGGAGAAGTGAACTGGTACTCTCAGTGAACAAACATCAGTAACTCTCCACTCAGCGCTCAGCTCAGCAGTTCTCGCCCAGGCAACCCTTCACCCGACTCACCCCACTGTGTCACCCATCACCCCTCAGACCACAGCCCCGCGCGCTACCCAGGTCTGATGTGGTGGTGACGTCACAGCAGTAGCCAGCAGAGAGAGAGAGAGTGCAGCCATAGAATAAAATCCAGGGGATTTTCACCAACAAGTTCAGAAGACCTTCAAGACATCGCAACGATAATTCAGCTTCGTATAGGTTGGTCAAAACACAACAATACAAGCTAAATATACTAGTAATTAGTACTAGTAAAAAAAAAAAAAATCCTGTCAAGCAATGCCAAATTATCTTAACAATTCTCTCAACTTATTCATGTGTATAGAATATTTTAGATGGGACTGAACGTTCCTCATTAAATAAATTCAATCTATGAATTCAAGTTAGATCAAAGAATTTAAGTGCTCTATTTAGTTATATTTTTACTTCCATGAATAAGTTTTACAAACATTCACCGGATTTACAGTGAAATATAATTGCTGTTATAGTTTCTCAAGTAATACCTTACCAGAGGATCAAAGACTTACTTCTGTTACACACTATTTAAAAAAAAAAATATTAACATTTCTAAGTAAGAGAGTATTCTTATACAGTGCCTTACTAACTTGAATTTTCCAGAATTTTCCTGTATTAACAAACTAACTGCCACTCATAGACTAATTACCATTCATCTTCCAAACAATTACTTGGGTACGTTTGGGTAATGAAGGTGAAACATTCTTAGTTCTTACATTTGTGACTTATCAATATTGTAGGTATTTTTGTCATTCAAGAATTTAAAGGAATTTATGTTTCAGTGACAAATTTTCAGGTATCTTTGCTAAAACTTGTTAGCTTTTCCTATTTCCTTTAATCTTTTTAAGAAAGGGGATGACTTAGAGGAAGACCTCATATCCTCTGATAGTCAATCTGATGCAAAGTCAGAGAGTTCTTTAGAAGAAGAAGTAGAAGGAGGGGAAGTAGCACCACAGTCGGTCACAGAGTTGAGAAAAAGGTAAGACACTTCTTTTGACGCTGACCTTGACAAACTTACTAAACAATTGTCCAACTCTTTCAAGGATAAATCGAGTTATCCACCAGAGGTTGATATATCCTCTAGCGCCTGCGGTACACAAAAGGTTACATCGGACCTCACCGACACAGCGTCTAGCGTAAACCTAAACGCAAGCGAGGAGAAAAAGGTAATTTACGCGCCTCCAGAATCTACAACAACCAAGCCGTTCCAGTTACGCCCTACAGTTTTAGACGGTTGTCAACATCGATCAGGTAAGCATTATCCGACAGGTAATTTGAACATGTCGACTACTCCGCCGACAACTACTACGTCAACTACGAGTACAACTACTCCGCCGACGACTACTACGACAACTACGAGTACGACTACTTCAACAACCACCATGTCAGGACACGTCCCACCACCGAGGATAAACCTTATGCAAACACGGCAAAGTGTTGCATATTACTCCGGGAAGGACTGCCCTAATTACCCGGGAGGAGTTCTCACATTTCTCAGGGACATCGAAGGATTCATGAGAAACAGCAACATTACAACTGATGAAGACAAAATTGAGTTTGTTAGATCATATCTGAAAGACAGCTCGAAACCTAAAATCCTCCAGTCCATACTAGCCTTCCAGACCAAAGATTACCAAGAATGGAGAAACTATATGATCGATGTCTTTGGAGATGGTAACCAAGGAGGAGAACTAGCCTTCATCCATAGATTGGCTGACAAAATCGACACAGATGGCGAAAAACATGATCAATACATGGCAATGGCAATTGCCGGGAATGTATATGAAGATGCCAAAGGAAGGTTTCTAGCTCCCTCTTCAGTATGGATCAACAATGCTACCCATGATTGCATGATGCTGGAAAACTTAGGCAAAGTATTGGAATACTTAGTATACATGATCATGCTGGATCCTCGTCTGAGGAAGGAAATTACGAAAACAGAGTTCCAACCCACCACTAACCTTCAGAAGTTAGTGAGCAAACGATCATACAAGATTACCACAGACTTGGTACCAAAAGCCTTTGTAAGCCCAGTAGAAGCCTCAGGAAGCAGACCCAAACAAGCGTATAGTAGCAGCTCAAGGAAAGACAGCAGCTGTGATCATTGCCACAAGAAGGGACATGACAAGACAGCCTGTTGGAGACTGCACCCGCAGCTAATCCCAGACAAGTACAAGAAGAAGACGACATTCACACCCTCCAGTGGGACATCATACAAAAGTGGACAAGCTCAAAAACACCAGACAGGCCAAACACGAGGAAAACAGAAGAAGACTTGCCTGTTCCATGGTGAGAAAGGACACTCCACAGATGAATGCCGTGCAATCAAAGACTTAGCTGCAAAGCGCCAACAAGGATCGTCGGGGGAAGACCCGCGCGCAAGACCCAACGATCAAACGTAGACAAACCTACACCGTTACCTACCAATGTCCACGCGTCGCCCTTACACGTGCCCTCGCTCCTTGCGGCAGTAACACGAGTGAACATTATGTCAATTCCAGTAAAGGTAGGTGACGTGAAGATATCTCTGGCTCTTGAGTCAGGTGCATGCGCCAACGTCTTATCCTACGAGTCATTGATTAATCTCCAAAAACAACTTAAGTGCGACTGGACACTTAAACCCCCAGACATGCAACTTAAAGGAGTTACACGGGACACCCTACAAGTAATTGGTATGGTAGACCTTCCGTTCAAATTCACAGATCACGGCAACAAACCCATCAAGACGAGGTTTTATGTGATTAAGGATTTTCCGCTCCCAGCAGATGGCCTTATAGGCATCGGAACAATGAAAGACAATCGCATCGCCTTAAATCCTTCCGAACAGAAGATGATCTATAACCGACACAAGTATTCTACAATGCAGAATCCGCATCCTTTCCTGCACTCGACCATTGCAGCGACTGTTTCAACAAGCATGGACAGTTCGCGTGTGCGGCCCTTGGTGTTCCCTACTCCAAGTAACCAGAGTGTTGGATCAATGGATCAAGGTTCACGGTTGTATCCCTTAGTGGTAATCGGAAAGCAAAGGATTCGTGCTAGAGAGGGTGCTAACCTTCCAGTTAGGTTACCCAAGCTAAAGAAAGGCACGGATGCAGTATGTCGAAGTGAAAGTGCATGTGTTAAAGAACTAGCTCTAGAGTCAACCTTGTACAAGCTTCAGGGTAAAGCATGGACAGAGATACTAGTTTATAACAGGTCTAACAGTCCAATCACACTGAAGTCCGGCTGCAAGATCGGAAAAGATCTTGTGTACGACTATCCAGTAGAACCTGAACCTCCGGAGTGGCCCTCCGCAGAAGCACCAATTGCAGCAATGACAGCATCGTCACCTTCCAAGATGCAAGAAGAAGATCCTCTCAGGCAAAACCTAAGGAAGACAGACTATCCAAAAGAGACAGAATCCCTTTTGAAGTTGCTACAGTCTTTCAGAGATGTCGTTGCACTACCAGGAGAACGTCTAGGTAAAACGGATCTAACAACGCATACCATACCCCTCAAACCAGGCACCAATCCCGTTTACACAGCGGCATACAGATTGCCACACTGTCAAAGGGAAGTAGTAAAAGGGATGGTAGACGAAATGCTGGAGCAAAAGGTTATTCGCCATTCATCCTCGCCATGGAATTCACCTCTTTTCCTGGTACCTAAGAAGGATGGAGGATGGCGTCCGGTGATTGATTATCGTAAAGTCAATCAAGCAACTATACTGTACCAGCCTGCCCGGGATGTAACACAGCACCCCATACCATTAAACACATCATAGAAGACTGCATTTCACACAACCACTTACGCCAACAACACAACCTACACTCAATGAGAGCTCTGTGGGAAAGCCCGATCGTGGCCATGGCCTTCCTCAGGGACTCGGGGCTGTTCGGCCAGGCGGCTTAGGGAACAACAACAACAACAACAACAACTATACTGTACCTGACAGGTTCCCCATGCCTGTACTGTCCGAGCTACTACAAGGCATAGGAAAAGGGAACAAGGTATTCAGTACTCTAGACCTCCTCAGTGGGTACTGGCAAGTTGGAATGGATGAGAAATCAACAGAAGTCACTGCGTTCTCTACCCCCAGTGGACACTACGAATGGTTACGCATGCCGTTCGGACTAAGAAATGCACCCCTCACCTTTCAAAGGTTAGTAAACAATCTTTTTGTGGGCCTATTGGGTGACTCAGTCTTCGCCTACCTGGACGACATCATAGTCTGTAGCAAAGACGTCAGCTCTCATTTCAGCAAACAACAACAAGTATTGGAAAGACTTCAAACGGCAGGTTTACATATCATGATCAGCAAGTGTGATTTCCTAAAGGGGAAAATCAAATTCCTAGGTCATCAGGTGGACGCAGCAGGAATTCACACTATGAACGACAAGATCGTCGCGGTACGAAATTTTCCACGCCCAAAGTCGGTAGAGAATGTCAGAAGATTTATCGGGCTTTCTGGCTACTACCGGTCTTTCGTGAAGAACTATGCAAGTCTAGCGAGGCCTCTGACACAACTTCTCCGGAAGGATGCACCATTCATATGGGGTCAAGAGCAAGAGGAAGCATTCACAAACCTCAAAGAAGCACTCACCAAAATGCCTGTCCTAGTTTTCCCTGACCATGATCGATCATGGAATAAAGTGAGAAGGAGACATACTGAGGAAAAATGGAATGAGTATAAGAATGCTAGAAACAACTATGTCAAGACTATAAGAGAGGAGAAAAAGAACTTTGAAAAAGATATACTGTAGTAAACAAATGTAATAAAGAACCCAAACTGTTCTATAGTTATATCAACGGCAAAACAAAAATAAAGGACAAAGCTTAGGGTAGAGGGTCAGTTATATGAAGACACAGTGGGTATGTGTGAAATTATGAATGATACATTAACATCCGTGTTTGTGGAGGAGGATGACTATGTAGAACCTGCGGTGGAATTGAACGAGATACAGGGACTAGAGTCGATAGAAGTCAACCAGGATGAACTAAAATCATTGTTGGAAGAATTGGACGTGAGAAAATCTATGGGCCCAGATAACATTGCTGGATGGGTATTAAGAGAATGTTCTGAACAACTAGTGAGACCTATTTTTAATATTGTTCAACACTCAACCCTCCAGCCCCGGCTATGTATTATATATATATTCCTCGAAACCCGGGTGTTTTGGCCGAAAAACGTCTAGGCTAGGCTACCGTATATTCGTTAATCAGACTGCTTCCCGCATTCCCGCGCATCCCCAAGCGTAGCTGTGTTATTTACCTGTAGAATGGCATTAAGTAGAGCTCTCTAAGTCAACTGGTTGAGCTGTGATGATGATTACATTGGAGATAACTTTATGGCCAAAACAGCCACTTTACACCACTTTTCGATACTTAACAACAACATACAGGCACACACGAACAAGCGACGCTCTCCTTCTTGTGGCCGGAGATGCGGGGCGTCGGTCCAGCTGGCTGTTGTTTACATGCGTCGGACCGACGCCTCGCACACGAAGCTCACAGGCTTTCAACCACTGGGCGTTCAAGAGGCCTTCCGGGTACCTGTTATATGCTTTTTTATGGGCGTTCAAGAGCCCTTCCGTGGTGAGAGGGTTAAACAAGGGGGAACTTCCCTTAGAATGGAAACAAGCAAATATAACTCCAATATATAAAAGTGGAAATAAAGAAGACCCGCTAAATTATCGACCGGTATCCTTAACGAGTGTTATATGCAAGCTTTGTGAAAAGATTATTAGAAAAAGATGGGTGGGTATGTTGGAAGAGAGGGAAATAATTTCAAGCAAGCAGTTCGGGTTCAGAAAAGGTCATTCGTGTACCACAAATTTGTTGAGTTACTATGATAGGGTAATTGACATTGTACAAGACTTGGCGGCACACCATGGCGGAAGGCGGACGCAAGTTTGAGGCTCCGGCATATGTTATGGGAATAGTCAATTAATTCAAGGATATCGAGTACATACGGGGCTAACAAGAAGAGGAAGGATTTAGTGAAGGTTTGGAGGATATATTGGTGTGGTGGAGGGGTGATATATAGTGTAATAAGAGTGTGTAGTGACGGGACAGCGGTAGGGTTGTGAGTTGTTGAGTTTGTAAACAAACATGGCAGAGGGAATTTCGGGTATGACGGAGTCGGAAGGAAGGTTACAACGTTTTCGGGGATTTAAGAGCACAGATAAGAAGTTAGAAGAGGTTAGTATTGTTGTGAAGGATTTGGAAAAGTGGATGAGTGATACGGAGAAATGGAAGGGGGATATTGGTGAGAAAGTTAAGGCACTGTGTGTAATGTGTGGTGTGATAGGTGGGGAAGGGAATAGGCCTAGCGAAGGAAGTGAATGCAGGCCTTTTTTGGCAGTTAATGAGAGCCTAGAGATGTTATTGAAAAGGGTAGATGAACTGGGAGCAGAGAATATGGCATTGAAGGAGCAGCTGAAGGAATACGAAGGACGTTTCACGGAAGTAAAGGAGTCGACTGCATGGACGGTGGTAGGTAAACAAAAAGTCAAGGATTTGGAGGATATTATGAAAGAGCAAAAGGAAGAAATGAATATGACCAAACAAAGTTTTGAGAGTGCAGTTGTAGGGGTCATGAAGAACAAGGAGAGTGTCGTGAGGGAGGCCATGGACAGGGATAGGGGTGTAATCTTGTATGGAGATATAGAGACTCATATGAATGATAATGGAGTGAGAAAAGTGAGGGATATGGAGACAGTGAAGGAGGTCTTGAAAGGTGTGGATGAGGACGAATATGGATGGGAAGGGCAGGTGGAGGAGATCAGTAGGATAGGTAGATATAAAAGGGGAGAGATGAGACCTATAAGGGTACAGTTTAAAACTAGGGTAGTGGCAGAGACTGTGACAAATTTTAGTTGGAGGCTAAATACAAATGATAAACTGAAACACATAAGACTAAAGAAGGATTTGAGTATAGAACAAAGGAAAAAAATTAAGGAATTACAAGAAAAGGCTGATGAAAATAATGGAAAGTTGGATGAGGAGGAAAAGAGAAATTTTTACTGGAGAGTGAGGGACGGAAAAGTGAGGAAGTGGTTTATAAGAGTAGAAAGGAGGGGGAGATCAGGGAGGGGAGAGAATGTGATGAGAGTTGTGACGGAGGAGGAGAACGGGGTGGAGGTGTCACAGGGAGAGACAGGAGACAAAGAGGCAGACCCAGTAGTGCTAACAGGGGAGTAGGGTACGGACTGGAGGAGCGGGATGGTGTAATTGCTGGAGGAATGGTAGATGGATTAAGGATTATGTTTAGTAATGTGGATGTGTTTACTCAGGACAAGAAAAGAGAACTGATATGTAGGTTGCAGGATGAAGAGGAAAAACCTGATATCATAGCCCTACAAGGTAAGACCAAAAAATGTTAGAATTGAGAGGGAACTGGTGGAATATAGTTTGGAGGGTTTTGAGTTATATGAGAGAAATGCTATTAGAGCAGAGGTTGGAAGAGTACTGTTTATTTATGTAAGAAAAGAGCTCAAGGTTAATGAGGTGGATATGAGACAGCAGTATTGTGAGTATTTGTGTATTGAAGTAAAATGTGTAAGAGGATCAATTCTAATTGCCTCTATATATAGAAGCCCAAATAATAGCAGGGGAGAGGATGATAACCTACTGAAAGCAATGGAGGAGATAGATAATAGAGAGAACAAATAAAATTTTGATTGGAGATTTCAATTTGCCAAGGATCAACTGGGCAAATTGTACTACTCCAGCGGGACAGGGTAGCATGGAAAATAAGTTTATAGAGAAAGTGAGAGATTGTTTTTTAACGCAACATATTGTAGAGATGACAAGATATAGAGATGGGATGCAGGGGAGTGTACTTGATTTGATTTTTAGCAATGAAGAGGATATAGTGGAACATGTTAATGTGGATAGCCCTATAGGTCGTAGTGACCATGCCTGTATAAGCTTTAGTTGTAACATTAAATCGGAGAGAGATAATAAAAGCAATAGAAAAATATACATGTATGATAGAGCAGATTATGAGCTGCTGAGACGGTGTTTGGACATTGACTGGGGGGAATATTTGAACGGTGAAGACGCTGAAGGAATGTGGAGGAAAATTAGAGTCAAACTGGAGAATGCTGTATCCAAAAGTGTACCAGTAAGGGAATATAAGGATAAAACAAAATTGAGGAAAAGAACTAACCCAGAATTGCCAATGAAAAGAAAGCTTTGGATATTGATTAGAAGAAAGAAACGATTGTGGGAAAGATTAAAATTGTTAAAAAAGAACAGGGGATTTAGTAGTAGCCTCTACGTTCCAACGAAGAGCTATATACTTATCGTATAATTCTGCTCCGCTCAAAGCACGAAACTGACTTGAGGTGGAATGTGACATGCGTTGCGCGCTTTCCAAAACTAACCCTGATATTGATACACTGATGCACAAGAAGCAATTTCAGCCTTCTCACTGATCTAATTCTAAAGTAGAAGAGCAAACAAAAGTCCTTTTAGTTTACTATGTTTATCAGTATATTTGTACTTTTTTTTTAAATAAATTAGTAAATAGTCACAGTGTGTTTCGACTACTCTTTCCCTTGTCCACATGAAGGGGGAAATCTGGATGGTTGAACTGGTTGGAGGGGGAAATGACAGAAAAAAGGTTGGGAATCGCTGCTGTAGATCATATGAATCCGGGAAAGTATACTACAGTATCTACCCAAGGATTCCTCTTAGCCGGGTATAGCCTAGTCTTAATTACACACTAAGACTGATATACTTGTATACTTGGTAACATATAAGTATACCCGGTAACCTTAGCTACTGTATCAAGACCGATAATATCGGGCAAAGTAGGCCTATACTCAATAATATGGAAATATATGCCTAGCCTACTCGGGAAACGTAAGTCTCTCAACCTAATTTAGCCCGGATCGTAACTATGTCAAGTGTTAATGGTGCCATGTTGTGTATATTACCTTAAATACGCGGTAAGGGAATATAAGGATAAAACAAAATTGAGGAAAAGAACGAACCCAGCAGAATTGCCAATGAAAAGAAAGCTTTGGACATTGATTAGAAGAAAGAAACGATTGTGGGAAAGACTAAAATTGTTAAAAAAGAACAGGGGGTCTAGTATAGAAGCTAAAGAAGTGGATCTGGAATGCAGACAAATAAACAATAAAATAAGGTGGGAGACAAGGAGGGGGGTGAAGGAGAGGGAGAGAGAGATAGCTAGAAATGTGAAGGATAATCCAAAAATATTCTGGAAGTACATTCAGGAAAAATTAACAAGAAGAGTAGGGATCCCAGAGCTGGTGGGGGGGTTGAATGATGGGAGTAGAGCGGAGACTGATAAGGAGAAAGCAGAGGTGCTGGGGAAATACTTTGGGGGGGTACTAACAGTGGAGTCGGAGGATGCAGTGCCTACTATTCCCATCAAACAGGCACCGGCACTAGAACTAGTAGAGTTTTCCCATGCTAGAATAAGAAGGGCTATAGAAAAAATGAACAGAAGTAAGTCACCGGGACCGGATGGGATACACCCAAGAATCATAAAGGAAGGAGGGGAGATGTTAGTAGAGCCATTGAAAATTTTATTTGAGGTATCGTTTAATACAGGACAAATCCCGATGGACTGGAGAGAGGCGAACATAACAGCTATATTTAAGAAGGGAAAGAGAAATGACCCAGGGAATTATAGAACCAGTCAGTTTGACAAGTGTTGTGTGTAAACTAATGGAAATGGTAATTAGAGAAGGAATAATGGATCATATGAAGTCAAACCAACTTTTCAGTGGGAGACAGTTCGGATTCTTGCCGGGGAGGTCGACGGTACTACAGCTAATTAAGGTGGTAGATGATTGGATGCAAATTCTAGAAGATGGTGATGTAATAGACGTGGTATATTGCGATTTTATGAAGGCCTTCGATAAGGTCCCACATAAAAGGTTAATAGAGAAAGTTAGAAGCTATAATATAGGGGAGAAATGTGTGAAATGGATAGAAGCCTTCCTGAAAGATCGGAGACAGAGGGTATTGGTGAATGGAATAGGCTCGGGGTGGAGGGAAATTACAAGTGGGGTACCTCAGGGATCTGTGTTGGGACCACTGCTGTTCGTTATATTTATCAACGACTTGCCTGAAGTTATAACTAATGGAAGTGAGGTATACCTGTATGCGGATGACACTAAACTGTATAGAAGAGTGAGGAGTAAGGAAGATATGGGTTTGCTTCAAGGAGATGTGGAGGGCATGAAGGGATGGTCTGAGCATTGGTTAATGCCTTTTCATCCAAAAAAATGCAAGTACATGCGGATTGGGACCAGCAAGATAGACAAGGTAGGATACAGTATGTATGAAGCGATGGAGGAAGTGAGTGCAGAAAAGGATATAGGAGTAGTGATAGATAATAAGTTAAATTTCTCAGAACATTTAGCGGAAAAGATAAACAAAGCCAATAGAATTGTAGGGCTGATAAGGAGGACATTTGTGTCACTTGACGAAGAAATCTTCAGGAATCTATATACAGCGCTGGTTAGGGCCCACCTGGAATATGCAAACCAGGTGTGGGCTCCATATATGGTAAAGGATATAGAAGCAGTGGAGAAAGTGCAGAGAAGAGCTAGCAAGCTGGTACCAACGTTGAAGAACGCGGGCTATGAGCAGAGGTTGAGGACACTGGGACTTCCGACACTGGCATATAGGAGAAAGAGAGGGGATATGATAGAGACTTTTAAGATAGTGTCAGGAAAGTACGATGAGGATGTGTGTGAAGGTATCTTCTTGATGCGGGAGGGAACAAGAACGAGAGGACACTCTAAGAAAATTTACAAAGAAAGAAATAGGCTTGAGAAGGCGAAGAACTCATTTTGTGATAGAGTGGTAAATGAGTGGAACGCACTGCCCCAGTATGTAGTCGATTCCGAATCAATAAGGGAGTTTGAAAGTAATCTTGATAAAGCATGGGGAAGACAAGATTTGAAGTTTGATTATAAAACAAAAATACAGAATAGTAAAAATGTTGCGTCTGCTACCGCCGCCGCCAACACCGTGAACGACCGCAGCAGTGCAAGTACTGGTACTGAGCTGGATACACAGGCATAGTTTGCCTTTTTCCAGAGGATCTACTGTAAGAAACTGTAAGAAACTGTAAGAAACAAGGGAGGGAGGGGTGGGTAGATTGTATTTACTTAGATTTCAAGAAGGCATTTGATAAGGTGCCTCATAAGAGATTGTTGTGGAAGCTCAGGACTGTGGATGGAAAACTAAATAATTGGGAGGGAAATGCGAACAGTAATAAAAGGAAAGTTCTTGTGGAAAAGGGTAAAAAGCGGAGTGCCTCAAGGATCGGTGTTGACCCCAATCATGTTTTTGGTTTTCATCAACGACCTTCAAATGGGAATAGGCTCATATATATCTATGTTTGCTGATGATGCAAAATTAATGAAGCATATTACAAGTAGTAGTTGTGAAGAATTACAGAGACCTAGATAAATTATATGAGTGGAGTCAAACTTGGAAAATGGAATTCAACACGAGTAAGTGTCATGTCCTTGAGATGGTAAAAAGTAAATATAGACCTTCTTGGGAATATAAAATAGGAGATGAAATAATTAGTAAAGCTGGGAAAGAAAAAGACCTAGGGGTAGTTATGGCAGATAGCTTGTCACCTGAACAGCATATAAATAAAATAACTGGTGAAACCTATGCAGTGTTGACTAACATGAGAATAGCTCTGAATTATTTAGATGAAGAGATGTTAGCAAAAATAATAGGGACAATAATACGACCAAGACTGGAGTATGCAGCAGTGGTGTGGTCTCCACACCTTATAAAACATAATAAAAAACTGGAAAGAGTTCAGAGAGTTGCCACTAAGATGATAGCCTTAGAGACCTGCCATATGAGGAGAGATTGGAGAGGCTAAAGCTGCCAACGCTGAGGGAGAGGAGAGAGATAGGTGACATGATCATGATGTTTAAGTGTGTGAAAAGTTTTGAGAAGATCGATAAGGGAGATTTTGTGGTGAGGGACGAGGGAAGAACCAGGGGTCATGAATGTAAGTTGAGGAAAGTTGTATGTAAGTCTGATGTAAGAAAGTTCAGCTTCCCGTATAGAAGCATTGATTGTTGGAATAAGGTGGATGGGGAGGTGGTGGGAGCAAGAAATATCCAAACTTTTAAAGCAAAATTGGATAAATGTAGAGAAAGAGACAGGACAACACGAGCTTAGGCTCAAATCCTGTATACTACAATTAGGTGAGTACAATTGTGGGTTTGACAACCCATAGGGAAGGAAGGAAAACCTTCTATTTAGGAGTGGTTCCGTAGTCAATGACGAAGAGCCTATACTATATATAGGCTGAGATTCCGGGACCCGTTCGGGATTCCCCGGAGTTCTTATCACAACCGTTGCGTATATAGCATAAAAACATTCCTTGGTTAATACCCATTAAATCTTACCAAGGGCTCGTCATTGAAAATGAAAACCACTAGAAATAAAATGTTAAAGAAGAATCTATCCTTTCAAACCTCCCGTTGTCTCAGCCCTCCAGCTGTGCTGTCGTCATGCTTCCCTTGCACGTGATGCCAGATTTTCTAGCGTGTTTATCTGCCTCAAATGTTATATCAAGTTGGGCATGTGCATGGGAAGGGGAAGGTGGGAGGGAACCTTTGCGTCATTGACTACGGAACCACTCCTAAATAGAAGGTTTTCCTTCCTTCCCTACGGGTTGTCAAACCCATAATTTAGTATTGGTTCCTTCGTCAATGACGAAGAGCCTAGAATATCACAACCGGAGGTGGGACATCAGATGCTCAACGAATCCAGAGAGAACCAATTAACAGATAGGCTGACACCGGGAGAAATTCAAATTACTGTATTAGAGAAAGAAGAAGCGGGTATACTGGGAAGCCTCATAAAGAAGGAAAGATGGAAGAATAGTCATAACTTAAAATGTGTTGAGAACAAGATGTAAAAATTTGTATGAAAGGATGCTTTAATGTCAAAACATCTCATACTATAATGCTCCTGAAGCTGTGCAACAAGTTAGCAAGTGCATTTCTTGCTTGCATTGGTATAAAAACCAAAAAATTAACTATTTGTTCATACTTTTTCAGTACATACAACTCGTACTTATTCCTTTTAGAAGAAAACTCTTTGTCTTCGTATACTTATTTATGTTCTACATCCCCCCCCCCCTTTTTATTCCTTTTGGAGATTCCGAAGGAGGAAAGGAGAACCAGACTCATGCAGTACATACAACTCGTACTATTTACTATAGAAGAAAAATCCTTTGTTTTCTTACTTAGTCATGATAGTAAAACTCTTTCAGTGTGTCGCCTATTGCCTGATAGTGGTTACCGACTATTAGGCCTTCGATTTAGGGTGTAAGATAGGATCGTATTTTTCTCTTAGCCATTTGGCCCGGAAAACGTCCATAATGCAAAAGTTAAAGAAATCTGAAGGCTTCCAGCTTGGTCCAAGAGGAATTGAGAGATTGGAAATTCCACTAGAGACGGGCACTATAGGCTCAGGCGGTTGTATCCCTCTTGTGTGGGCCAAATTGGCGCAAAGTGACACACTAGACCCTTGTCTGATTGTGCATCTGAGGGTCGTGCCTGGGGGAGGGAACAGGTAGCTGGACGACCCTGTGTTCTGTAGCTGACACATACTTTGGCCTATGCATACCTTTGTTTTATATATTTAAAATCACCCATAACATATATTTGCAATACAAAGTTAGCAGATATTTTCCTTCCAATTTTGTTAATTAATAATTGATAATTGTTTATAATCAGTTTACAATTATGTTTGTAGTCATTATCGGCTGCATATGGACCTTCCCTTTATTACTATACTATACAAGAACGTAGTGTAGTCGTATACTGTATAAGAAAATTGTGTAGAATCACACAAACCTTGAGATAAACTGTACATCTCATAGGTGTTTGGTATAGTGATGTCTACAGTTGTAGCTCTGGCGCTAGTTCCGAAGCGTTCACCAGAGGTCTCAAGGAATTGTCGGTAGGGAGAATTGACCGCAAAAGCGGCGTCCCTGCGCCGGGGTTATAGACCACTGGGTTATAGATTGAGGGGTCTTTGCTAATGTGTGGAATGCCAAAAGGTCTACTTGTGGATGGGAAGGAAGAGTCGGCTTGGCGAAAGCTTCTTGTTTGAGTGCCCATACCACTGGAGTAGCCTACTCTTGCCCCGGGATAAGGTGCCACCCCAAAGGTTGGCCCTTCCCGGGAGATACTAGGCTGAAATGTAGGGGTGAATCCGCTTGTTGAAAGCTTCTAGTGGGAGTGCCCGTTCCACTGACTTGCACTTGCACCGGGATAAGGTGTCCATAAGAAATCTTTTATCTCTTGTGAAGAACGGAATGTGCCAAAAGGCATCCTTGAGGTTCAACGTTATCAGTCACACGTCCTGATGAAGGAGTAGCCGTATCCGAGGCACTGTGAGCATGCAAAATCTGTAATATTGAGTGAGGAGAGGTCTCTGCCTGGTCTCATCTTTAAGCCGTCTCGTTTGGGAACAAGAAACGTGCGGGATAGGAAAACTGTGGTTCCTTTTAGAACTGGCACTAATACCATCGGCTTTAATCATTCTTTGATTACTTCTATGACGTTTGGTGAAAGTATCATTGTATTGTTGTGTAGATCACATATGACAAGCAGCAAATTTATTAGTGGCCCCTCCATCATTGACGAACATGCCTATTACATAAGGCATCCTCTTCAAACACTAATCCGCCGTAGTTTGAATCTACCGCGCAGAGCATTTAAAAACTGAGGAGCCTTCATCATGAGCACACGCGACCTCACTCATGGCTTCAGTCATTATGAATTGGGTTCTCACTACGAAAAAACTTCGTAAAAAATAAAAACAAAAAGAAAATAAGAATAACTATCCAATAAGCTTTCCATCATATCGTGGATGTACTTGTGTGGATTTCTGACCAGACGCTGAATCAGGCGTCATTCCTCCTTCTTTGCTCTGCGCTCAGCCTGCCCGGACGTACCTTTCAGGCTCCGCTGGTTCCGCATTCGTTGCGTCCCTAGTGAGTTTTTTCTCATTTGTTTACTCTAGGATGTATCGAGTAAGGTTAGGATAGGCGTAGCAGGAGTGTCCTGGGCTGGTTGCCCGCAGTGCAGTGTATTTTGGGTCGTGTGTATGGGGCATCTATTTCGGATGTACCCTCGTGGTCCTGTTGTGGACACGTGAACTTTTCACAGTTGTGTTAGTTGGTGATGCAGGCGGCTTTCATTACGCGTTAATTATTGCTGCCTTTTATCCTTCTGATGAGGTAAGCTGTGTGTTTGCTGACGTTCCCAGCGTATTTTTCTTCACTTAGTGAAGTTTTTTCTGGGTCCGTGTCAGGCTTCCCGGGGTGGGAAGTTATCGCTACGGTGGTGTGTTGGCGGTGGTTCCTGTTGTGATATTCCAGTGTGTGTTTATATTTCAACTATTTTCATGCCGTCTACCTAGGCCTAGCCAGCCGCTCGTAGCTTTGCCACATGTCTAGTGTTATTATTTATTTTATAAATATGCCCTACTGTGTCATGTGTATCCGGGTTTTAGTTGTGTATTGGCTAATTCCTCGGACTATAATTGTTTCCTGGTTTAGTTGTGTATTGGCTAATTCCACGGATTATGTTGTGACCTTGGTTAGTCGTGCGTGTCTCTCCTCGTGTCGTATTGTTCAGATGGTGTCTGTTCAGGGTGGGGTTTGCCTTCCGGCGGGTTTTTTCTCGGTTTCACCATGAAAAATCCTGACCGATGAGCAGTGTTGGGCCACACGTGGTTTTTAACTCTGGCTGGTTCCCCGGCGTGGGGAGGTGTCTGTGGCTCTCCAGGACTGCGTCTCTGTGGGTGCCTGGTTTCAGGCCTCCTTTAAATTCCCGGCGGGATGGCTGTACCCATCCTTATATATATATATAGATATACATAAAAAACGACGTTCTTGAGAACACTCGTTTTTATAGGTTTTTTCTACCTGGTTTACGACAACCACATGGAAAACCTAGCTGTTGTTTAGGCGTTCCTCCCCGGCGATCTTTTACAAAGAAGTGGGGTCAGGAACTTGTGGGGTTAACTTTTAGACTTCTCACCCGGCGGGTGCACCTGAGCAGGGTGGGATAAACGACTTAGGTCTCATATAGTTAACCAATCCATTTGAGTGATACTCTGTGTATCGCTGCCTTTACTCTTACGGCAATTGAAGGTTCAGTGAAGTTTAACCAAATCGATTCCCATACCCGGCGGGTGCCCCTAAGTGGAGGAACTAAGGAATTTATAAACAAATTCAATTTCGATTAACCTTAATTGGGTGATACTTTCAGTATCGCCGCCTTCTATTTTTACGACGATCGTTTGGGACAATTCGTTAAAAAATCAGATCTCGTATATTCCTGCCCTGGGCTATTCTACTAAAATATTTCAAGGGCCGGCGTCTTTATGAGGGGGGCTTTGTTACAAAATTGAATCTTGAGACAGTCACCACCTCCTACAGACTATAAGTGCCATACTGGACCATTATATCAGAGGGTATTCTTCATGTTCTTTAGCTAAGAAGATTTGTTTAGCCTCTATACACCCCGCCGCGTAGCGAGATGTGTTAGCTGTGTCTTTGCATCCCGTTACCCGGCGGGTTATTAACACTTGTATGCGAACACTTGGGTTAACCTTATGAGCATTAATTCCTGGAAATTTTTCTTTATTTTTCCAGAGCTGAGCTCCGGCGGACCAATACAGACCCGGCGGTAGTTTCCTCACACCAGTCTCTGTCATGGCTACTGTGGCCCCAGTTTTTGCCCTGTGCATTACCCCTACTTGCGCGGGTATCCCAATTTTTGCGCATACCCTTTGCATAAGGTGTGTTAGATGTCTAGACCATTCAAGGGGTCTCTGGGTTACACTTAATTGTTCCTTTTGCTCCCAATTAGCCAATAAAGTCCTGTGTGACAATGACAAGACCGCGGCGGTAGCGTTGAGAGAGGTCAGACAACAAATGTCGGCCTACACTACCATTGTCGCACATAAGTCACTTCAATGTGACAATGTCCCACTTTGGGATAAGTTGCTGTCAGAGCACCCTCCCCCTAAACGTACCTCTAGAGTAACGGGTTTTAAGCCGACAGAGACTAGCCAGGGTTCTGTATCGTCTGTGGATACGTCTAAACGCCCGAGAGAGCCTACTCCCCCGGCAGCCACCTCCTCGTCGCAGGCGAGATCGAGGTCAAGGTCACCTCTCAGACAGCAGTCTTCAAGTCGGGCCTCTTCCCCGGCTAGTAAGAAGTGTAAGACTGAAGCTTCCCCCAGTGGTCATGGTGGTGATTCTTCCAAACCTAGGTCTAGTTCGCGGTCACACCGTAGCCACAAATCCTCCAAAAAGGATTCCCATAGGAAGTCCTCTCGACATTCTCCTAAGTCTAGTGCATCTCATCGTACCTCTACACCTGAAAATGTTTCTGTTACAGCCTCAGAGTATAGTGAAGCGCCTGTCCCTAAACAAGATTTACCTATTGATATTTTAACCCTAGAAACGGAAAGTTCAGGAAATTCAATAATTGAGAATGTTTCAGACTCTCAAGAGAGCGTAGGCCAGAGCCTCGGTGTTTGGCGGTTTGCTCAACCAGGGTCTGACCATCCACGTCCGACTCATACGAGTCACACAGTAGCCGATGTCCACAGGGACGCGGCGACCCCATCCTCTATCCCTGACTTATCTTGGAAACAAGGTGCCCCTGCCTCGGCGCGGTCTTCTCAGGAGGATCGGGAGGAACAAGATGAAGTGTCATTAATTTCAGATAGGGAGGGACAAGGGTCAGGCTCAGGCCTGGACGCCGCCCATGATAATACTGATTCACCTGAAAGTTCTGCATCTAACCAGTTTGTTACAGCACAAGAAATTGATGGGTTACTTACTCATGCTCTATCTAAATTCTTTAGTCAACAACGAGAAAACCCCACAATGGACTTGGGGGCTCCCTTGACAAGTTCTGCGGTACGGCCTCTGATAACGTCAATCGATTTATCTAAGATTCCTAACCCTCCTACTCTGTCATCGGCAGGGAGCTCTAAGCCAGCTACGGCGGCATTCACTACGTCAAATGTCAGGGTCATTACGGATGTTAATCCACCCCCTCTAGACAAAGCGCCTCTTAGAAAGGTAGCTATGCCCCTGCTTTATGGGCCAGACGAGTCATGGGTTCTTTTGAACCCCTCTAAGCCAGAGCTTGCCCAGCCTACCTTGTCAGGGGAACTCCCGGTACCACGTGAGTGGTTTATCCAGGGAAATAAGTCAAAGAAATTAAGGGCATTGGATGCCTTGGGTAATGTTTCGGACGTAAATATCAAGGCTATACCTAGTTATTATCATCAGGATTATTTTGTTTATGCATCTAAGCCTGCTTTACCCCCTGCCTCAGCTTCAAAACTTTTTTCAGACTGGTCTAAGCTGGATGGGTTTAATGATATTAAGGCTCTGTCGGCTCTTACTCCTGAACTAGATTTACAGACCGTCACAGACGAGACAGCTAATCCAGTGTTGAAGGTGGGACAGTTGGGACCAGGACCTTGGGTGGATTGGGAGGTAGAGGCTCAAAACTTTGCAACCACTTTCACTTCTAAATCTTCCCACCAGATCCCTCAGGATACACATTCATGGTTCTCCATGCCGGTAGGTTCTGCCGGCGGAGTTCCGTCAGCTTTATTTTCTTTTCTAGCTGCCCCTAAGATTAATCTTTGTGAACTAAAGGAACCATTCACTACCCCTACCCCTTCTCACCTAGACAGAGAATTTAGGCTAAGGGGAAAAGCTTTCCGCCTGTTTTCACAGTACATAGTTTCTCAACAGGTGGCTAAGTCTTTACTCAGGTCTACTCAGGCAATCGCAGACGCGGATGCTCGAAGATCAGTTGAGTTATCCCGGCGTCTGATTCTTCAGTCGTCGATTCAATCCTTAGGTGACATACGCACAGCCTTACTTGAGGCGGTGCGAGCACGACAGGATCTTAGGATGTCATTAGTTCGCAAGCTGCCTGATCGCATTGCTAACCAGGTGGTAATGTCCCCAGTACTTACTCCTTCTTTAATGTCCCCTGATGTATGGCGAACAGTGTTTAACATGGCACAGGCCGTGAAGCACAGTCCCGCACAGGCTAAGAAACCTGCATTTAACTTCCCCAAACCTAAGCCTCCTACTAAAGCTCAGCCAGGGGGTTCTAAGCCGTTTCTTCTGCCTAAGTCCTCCCAATCCCCCCTGGGTCAGTTCAGGCATAGACAGAGAGGGTTTTCAGGACAGAGGGGACGCGGCCAGTATAAGCCGGGGCAGGGCCAGTCTTCGGCCCACACCAGCCAGCCGGCGAAGCGTCCAACACCACCAAACCCACCATCAAAAAACTAAAGTCTCTCTCACTCCCAGTGCCTGTCTTAAAGCCGGAGGAACCGAGGGAAGTACAGCCGGCGAACCCTTGTCTGCTAACTGGGTCGTTCCGAACGTGTCACCAAGCATGGCCGTTAAAAACCTGGGCACGGATGGTGGCACGCAAAGGCATCACTTGGCAGTGGCTCCGGCGACCTCGCTTACGTCAGCCGACAACGGCAAATTGTGTTTCATTAGAGGTGGAGTCGCTGGTCCAGGAGATGATTGCCAAGAATGTCATCATCCCGGTCCCTCCAGATTACCCTGTATTCACGTCAAAACTGTTTTTGGTTCCCAAACGGGACAGTGTTCAGATGAGGCCGGTCGTAGACCTGTCTTATCTGAATCTTCACATTTACAACGAGTCTTTCAGAATGTTAACAGTTCATCAAATCAGGCTAACACTTCCGCCGGGAGGCGGGATGTGTTCCCTAGACCTGACAGATGCCTATTGGCACGTGTCGGTCAACAAAAGATTTCAAAGGTTTCTGGCCTTGAGGATCAGGCACCAAAATTTTGTTTTTCAGAGGATGCCGTTCGGTTTGAACCTAGCACCTCGATTATTCACGAAACTAGTCCGGCAAGCCCTGATGCCGTTGTTAAAACAGGGAATCAGAGTGTTGTGGTATCTAGACGACTGGCTGGTGGTGGCAGAGACACAACAATTATGCATAAAACATGTCAATATCATTTTAAATCATGTCAAAACTCTAGGCTTCAAGGTAAATCTGGTAAAGTCAAACCTTGTTCCCTCAAGAGTAATTCAGTGGATAGGGCTGGTCTGGGACACCGCCGCTCTCACTCTGAGTCAGAGTGTGGACAATCGCAACAGGTTTCGCAGGAAACTGTTCAGGTTTCTTCACAGTCTGACTACGACACGAAGAGTCTGGGAGTCTCTGGTCGGCTCTCTCAACTGGATTCAGCTAACTGTCAAGTTGGGCCGGTTGAAAGTAAAACGATTAATATTGGAAGGCAACAAATATTTCCCACTCTTACCGGCGGGAAAATTATGGCCCATACCAAAATTAATCCACACCTTACTAGCGGTCTGGGCGAAGAGGGAAACATTGCACTCAATCATGTCATGGACCTCTCCTCCTCCAACGGTATGGGTAGACACGGATGCGTCAGGCACCATAGGGTGGGGATTTCAGTCAAATCAGGGGCACCAGGGTCAGGGACTTTGGTCCCACTTAGAAATCTTTCACATAAATGTCAAAGAGTTACTAGTCCCCTTGTATTTCCTTCAGGCTCACGGCCCGGCGTTACGGGGCAAGTCGGTGGCCTTCAGAATGGACAATCTGAATGCAGTTCACTGTATTCAGAAACAAGGGTCAACGAGGTCAAGGAAGTTGCTACTCGTGTCGGAAGAGATTTTTGTTCTAGCCAGCAGTCTAGATATTTATCTTCACGCATCTTATCTCCCAGGCGTAGCGAACGTCTGGGCAGACGCTCTGTCCCGGAGACAGAGCACGACAGTAGAATGGGAGCTCAAGCAACCCATTTTCGACCTAATGATTGCGGAGCTCTCCCATCCACAAGTGGATCTTTTTGCGTCCGAGGAGACTCACAAGCTCCCTCTATACCTCACCCGCCGGGCGATAACGCCGGCAGGGGGGCCCTAGTGACAGACTGGAACAGATGGAGCTCCATCTATCTGTTTCCGCCGCCAGATGCGTCACTAATGTGCCACGTAGTGAACAAACTACGAGTTTATCGAGGCTTAGTCTCGCTAATCGCGCCCCTGTGGCCGGCGCAGGTATGGTACCAGCAATTAATAATGTGGTGCCCGGACCCGGTATCGCTCCCGGTCGGGTACTTCCACTTAGACACGATTGGCAACCTAGCGACCTCGCTGACTTTTGCATTATGGACATTCAGGAGGCCAAGTGGCTAGCACCATACGGTAGGGATGTGACCAATAAATTGCTCAATCAATATACTCAGTCTACTAAGCGACAATATCAATCTCATTGGAAAGCTTTTACTTCTTGGATTGTTAGAACGGAACAAACTGTACCCTCAGTGGCATTGGTTTTTAATTACTTGAACTATCTGTTTGAGCAGAAACGTTTATCTGTGGTTACTTTGAAGAATCACTTAACTGCGATTAGAGTGCCCTTTTTCGACCTTACAGGTCTATCCATACCGGTGGCGGAGGAAACAGGATTTATGAGAGCGTGTTTTAAACTCCGCCCACCTCCCCGTCAGCTCATGCCTACTTGGTCTCTGGACAAAGCTTTGTCTTTACTTCATTCTCGTCTGTATCAAAATACTGCAGACTTTGCTTTAATCTTAAAGAAGGCAGTTTTCCTTTTGGCTTTGGCCACCGGAAACAGAGTGTCTGAGCTGGCGGCGATGAGCAACACACCTAATTGTCTTAGGTTTGGTAGACTTAATGATTCAATTTCCATTGCACCCTCCCCGGCGTTTGTAGCCAAGAATGAGCATAGTGCACACGTGTTTTCTGAATTCACGGTGCCGGCGTTAAAAAGGGGAAAGGTGCATCATAATTTATGTCCAGTGCAAGCTCTAACCAAATATTTGAGAATAGCTCCTCATAACCCCCAAGGTGCTTTATGGGTAGCAAGTACGGGTAAACGCTTACTTAAACGGCGATTAGCCTCTCTTCTGGTAGAAGTCATTAAAGAGAGTAATCCCGGCGTTGTGGGTAGGGCCCACGATTTACGCAAGTGGGCGGCCTCTTTACGTTTCCTGAAAAACTTTTCAGTTGAAGATATTGCGTCCACACAGTTGTGGGCGTCTAATCATACGTTTCTCTCTAGATACTTGTCAGTTGCTCTAGACAAACCTTCCTTACCATGTATAGCTTTAAGGCAGAGGGTCTAGGTGGCCCTGCAGTCACTTATGTTTATTTTAACGGAAGGGGGGGGGGGGGTGCAGTCAGTTGACATAGGACACCCTAGACCCCGCCGGAGTATGAGAGCTGTGATACAATTTAAGGTTAAAATGTGATATGAAAATTTCTCTGCGAGAATTTGTGCTAGTACAAGGTTTAGTACAAAACAACGGTGTTGTTATAGTAGTTTTAGCTGCGAAAGCAATGTAATATTAGTTCAATGGAGTTCATTGGCAATTGATCTCCACATGTATTTTGGGGTTTATGATGTGCACATATAAACTTATAACTTATTATTTTTGTCACCACTCGTTGAGTGGGGTGCCTTTTGTAACTACAGATCTGTGTTCAGAATCTTCAGGGTTACCCATTTTTGTCGGGCAGGCTTCTTTGAAGCACGCAC
Organism: Paralithodes platypus; assembly: GCA_032716605.1. Classification (NCBI taxonomy): domain Eukaryota; kingdom Metazoa; phylum Arthropoda; class Malacostraca; order Decapoda; family Lithodidae; genus Paralithodes; species Paralithodes platypus. The sequence continues at coordinate 25,624,062 of CM064495.1, forward strand.
CTGCCTGAACCCCTTTTTCTTGTATATTTCCGGCCTACGCCGTATTAAATACATTTTTCAAAAAGTAAGAATACTATGTGGTTGTTTTTATTATCTGCTTTTCTAGAGTTATGATATGATTACGAATGTCCCCCTCCAGTCTTAGATATCAGGCATGTTCGTCAATGATGGAGGGGCCACTAATATATTATAGGTTTGACTCCTGTAAGGAGATAAAGAAAACCTAATATTTAGTAGTGGCCCCGTAATCATTGACGACTGGGTCCCTCCCGACCGTCCCCTTCCCATTCGTTGATGTATTAAGGATTTTGGTTTACTTGATATGTCAGTGAAGGAGGAATGACGCCTGATTCAGCGTCTGGTCAGAAATCCACACAAGTACATCCACGATATGATGGAAAGCTTATTGGATAGTTATTCTTATTTTCTTTTTGTTTTTATTTTTTACGAAGTTTTTTCGTAGTGAGAACCCAATTCATAATGACTGAAGCCATGAGTGAGGTCGCGTGCGCTCATGATGAAGGCTCCTCAGTTTTTAAATGCTCTGCGCGGTAGATTCAAACTACGGCGGATTAGTGTTTGAAGAGGATGCCTTATGTAATAGGCATGTTCGTCAATGATTACGGGGCCACTACTAAATATTAGGTTTTCTTTATCTCCTTACAGGAGTCAAACCTATAATCTATGTTCCTCATTTGGAACTTTATTGGGGCAATTGCAGTGATGGCTAGAGCAAATTTTGCCGCCTCTACTGCCCATTCCACCCACGGACCTTGTCCCACTCCATCGAAGGTAACATGCGAGACTGAGGGTCTGTAGCAACAGTTTCTATCTTTGTAGAACACACTGAGGAGGGACTTTATAGCATTAAGAGCAGCAAGCTTAGAGAAATCTGACCAAGGCTCCCAGGATTTTGTGGCAGAAAATATTGGGGCAGGGTTGTCCACAAAACTGAATATCAGACCTGGAAGGGAAAGGAGGCACGACTATTTCCATTCCCCGCCTTTCAGCATCTTTGCTCGCAGATGTTTTAACTCATTTACCTCGAGGACCCCGGCTTGAGAAACCTGGTAAAGTTCAGGGATACCTGTCTCCGCGTCTTCCGGAATAGGAGGATCACTGATTGGTTGTCAAACTCGGGCAGGATCATAAAGCAAAGGCATTGGCTTGTTGGGAAACCCCGGGTCCTCCTCAAGGGCACCCGGAGTGAAGGGGTTAGGAATAGCCCCACCTGTCAAGGGTGGGAATCGCTACTGATTCACCGGTTAGGGAACACTAGGACCAATTGACCCTGAGGGACGAGGCGGTGTGGTGGTCTTTATTTATAAGACAGGTTGTAAAGGAACAGTAGGTAGCGTAGAAGGCATTAGCTGAGGACAGCCTAACCTGGGGAGTCAGAGACTCCTGTCTTTGACTAAACTTGGACTTAATTGCTGCTAGAACCTTTGTTTGGAACAGGGTCTCCAACTTCGTTAGGACGTGGGCAAAAGAATGTTTAGGAAACTCACGTAGGCATTATGGATAATGTCTGGGACTTAGGATATGTAACCTTTTACATCACTCCAAATATTGAGCAAACCTAAGGCGCCCCAGCCGCAGTTATGTGGCCAATCAGATTGTGATGTTTCACGAAGGGTGCACAGTTTGTACACTTCTTAGTAGCCCACTAGCTAGCGTACAATCAACACAAGACAGATGGCGTACATACTTCGTACGTCCAAGAAGGGGGAATTTGTTGCATCTTGTGAACCCGAACCACTGCACAATGGTCGTGGCGATTACAAGAGAGAGCTGTTGCTCATCAGGCCAAGAATTAATGTTACATAATACTAGAGCAAAGAACAAAATCATGTACCGGCTCGTCATGCATAAGGCCTATGGAATGCTGAGTAGCCTGTTGGCTATATGAATGCAGTAAAAGAAGTTAGAACGGGGTAGCACATCAGCTGCATCTTATATAAAGATGGATTAGAGTGGGATAGTCGATGGTTATCATTAATATGATTAGAGTATCCCCCCCCCCCCCCCCTTTCTCTCATTCGTGGTTCTACATTGAGAACCCAAGGTAAAGACTTTTAACAGCGACTCAACAAGAAATTACGTTGGGCAACACCTGGCGGTGAATAGCCTATTGGCTATATGAATGCCGTAAAAGAGGTTAGAGTAGAGTAGCGTATCTGCTATCTCTTATATAAATTCATTGTCCTCCATTGAGAACCTATGGGAAAGATGTTTATCATTGACCCCGAAAGACACGCCGTTGGGCAGCACCCGGAGATGGAGGTGAAGCCCGAAGACCTTCATAGCAACCCGATCGGGAATATAGAACCGGAGAGAGTGGACCGTAGCTAAGAGTCAAGGTCTATTTCAGTTCAATTCAATTTGAGAGACTGTAATTGCAATTTGCAGTAACTTAAGTTATAACAATGGAATAATAATAATAATCAGTAGATTATCAATGTCACCGGAGGTCCGTTGGGTACCCGGTATCCGGACACCATTGGTTAGTCCGTGTATATCAATTCAATATTGGGCTAATAATGGTGATAGTATCCGGAGGAAGCTTTGCTCCTCATCTGTCCCTAATAGCCCACTGGGGCACAGGAGTCCCGCCGACTCCAGGGCTCGAAGTTTCCGAACTATTTCCATGTCAGAAGTGATAACATAAGTAAGCAGGAACCTTTTAGCACCTGGCTTATCTATTGAAAAATGAAGTGAAGCCATCGAAAAACTTCATAATATAATTTCAATATGTGGCTTATGATAGGGATAGTACCCGGAGGAAACTTTTCCTTTATAGTTCAATAATAGCCCACGCTATTGGCACCCAGCATATACATTGAAAAATGAAGTAAATCCAACGAAATTCTTCCTACTATAACGTTAATGTTTGGCTTATAATAGGGATAGGATCCGAAGCAAACATTGTTCTTTATAGTTCAACAATAGCGGAACCATTGGCCCCCCGCTTATACATTGAATAATGAAGTAAATCCATGGAAAAACTTCGAATTATAAAGTCAATATTTGGCTTATAATAGGGATAGTACCCAGAGGAAGCGTTGGTCCTTATCCTTCAACAACAGTGGAACCCTTGGCACCCCGCTTATAAATTGAAAAATGAAGGAAATCCCTCTAACCACTTCATAATATACATTCAATATTTGGTTTACAATAGGGATCGTACCCGGAGGAAATGATGTTCCTTATAGTCCAATAATAGCGGAACCATTGGTCCCCAGCTTATTCATTGAAAAATGAAGTAAATCCCTCGAAAAACTCCTAATCTACTGTCAATATTTGGTTTATAATAGGGATAGTAGCCGGAGGAAACGGTGTTTCTTATAGTTCGATAATAGCGGAACCATTGGCCCCCAGCTTATCTATTGACAAATGAAGTAAATCCACCGAAAAACTTCATATAATACTTATATCTAGGAAGATATCAATCTATCTCTCGTGCTGTAACTTTCAGTAGAGTGAGGCTCTGAGCTATAGCCTATTGGCCACTTCCGCGCTCGATGTGACGAGCGTGAGAAAACTTCATAATATCGAGTCAATATTTGGCTTAAAATAGGAATAGTATCCAGAGGAACATTGTTCCTTATAGGTCAACAATATTGGAACCATTGGCCCCCAGCTTATATGTTGAAAAATTAAGTAAATCCCTCGACAAACTTCATAATATACTATTTATATATCTATATATCTATACAGTCGACGCTCGATTTAACAGACCCCGATACAACGGATTTCGGATTTAACGGACTCTGTCCGTAGCCGGACAATGGACCCAGCAACGGACAAAGTCTGTTGCTCGAAAAAAAGTTGGAGCAAAGTCCGTTGCTCTATCTATTTCTCTCTCTAATGCACCTACCTAAATCCCTTATACATTAACATAACTATGTCTTATTTGGACTTTTTGTAATCTTTGAATAATTTCTAATGTGATGGAATTGAAAAATATAATATCCTTCCAGCACATAGATAAATAATAAATAAGATAGTCAACAAAATATTTCAACTCTCCTGGCGAGCAGAGACGGAAGATTTACGTTTGATAGATTTTTTGTTTTGTTTTTTTCCCTCGATATACAGTAAAAGTCCGTTAATCCGACGACCGATGATTCGAATCTCCCAATAGTCCGAATTTTTCAATTTGAGGCCAAATCCGAATTCACCCGATGGTCCGAATTTCAAGAAGTCCCAAAGTCCCCTTTTTGAGGCATTAGGCCACTCAAATGACACATAATGGAGCACACACATATCATATGTTCATGAATTCACTTTAAAAGTTTACCATTGTCATTGTAGCCTATTATCTACTTCAAAACATTCAGATTAATGGTCAAAGGAAGCTACTGATATAATCGTAAACACCTTCGTCTTCTTCTTCTTCCACATTGTCTGCTAGAGAGTTTGTTTTGCTCTTGAACGCATCCTTGGGACGCTCCGATGCGCTACTGGCTTGCACCGCATTTTCTGCAAGCGCATTCAGTCTTGAGCTTGAAAACGCACCTTTCAAGAAGTCCCAAAGTCCCCTTTTTGAGGCATTAGGCCACTCAAATGACACATAATGGAGCACACACATATCATATGTTCATGAATTCACTTTAAAAGTTTACCATTGTCATTGTAGCCTATTATCTACTTCAAACATTCAGATTAATGGTCAAAGGAAGCTACTGATATAATCGTAAACACCTTCGTCTTCTTCTTTTTCCACATCGTCTGCTAGAGAGTTTGTTTTGCTCTTGAACGCATCCTTGGGACGCTCCGATGCGCTACTGGCTTGCACCGCATTTTCTGCAAGCGCATTCAGTCTTGAGCTTGAAAACGCACCTTTGGACGTATTAGTCTTGAGCTTGAAAACGCACCTTTGGATGTTCCGATACGCTACTATTTATAGTTCAGTGATCGGAGCATCCCAAGGTGCTTTCAAGACAACAAGACAAGGGTGCTTTCAATACAATATAATATAACAGAGCACGTCACAAAAGGAAAATCACAAAAGGAAAATTACAAGAACCTCTCAGGGAAGTGCCGTTGTTAAGGCATTACTTCCCGAACCACATCTGATCTTCAAGAGCAAGACAAACTCGCTATAGACGGAAGAAGAGAAGACGTTTATATCAGCAGATTCCTTTGACCATTAATCTGAATGTTTTGAAGTAGATAATAGGCTACAATGACAATGGTAAACTTTTAAAGTGAATTCATGAACATATGATATGTGTGTGCTCCATTATGTGTCATTTGAGTGGCCTAATGCCTCAATGTTTTCGTCATACACAGGTTCATAGGGGTAAAGTCCGATAATCCGAAAAATCCACTAATCCGAACGAGAGCCGGTCCGCTGCCCTTCGGATTAACGGAAGTTTACTGTACACTCTCTTTCTATCTCTCTATCTCTCTAATTCATCTACCTAAATCCCTTATACATTAACATAACTATGTCTTATTTGGACTTTTTGTAATCTTTGAATAATTTCTAATGCGATGGAATTGAAAAATATAATATCCTTCCAGCACATAGATAAACAATAAATAAGATAGTCAAAAAAATAGTTCAACCCTCCCCTCCGTCTAGGCGCCGAGCTTCCGAGACGGGAGATTTACGTTTGATAGATTTTTGTTTTTTTGGTTCCCACGGTATACACAAAATGATGGGGAAATATTATAACATGTTTTTAATTGACATTTGTGTCGTTTTTACTGATTATGAGTTGGTGGAAAAAAATGTCTTTAATTCTATCATATCGGAAATGATTCACAGATTATATAGAGACCAAATAACATACACTTTTAAGTGTGTTCAATAGTTTTGCATTATCAATAGGGTGTAGCACAAGGCTTATCAACATTATCACAGTAACTGGGTCGGGGTTGAGGCCGGGACGGGGAGGGACGGTAGGCCTACAGAGGCGGGGATATCCTTCCTTTTTTTTTTTTTTCCCCCCCATGTGAAATTTATCATATTAATGACAAATAGGACCTTTATTATGTTTTCAGGGACAGTACAGCACAACGTGTCCCTCAATCACAAAAAAAAAAAAAAAAAAAAAAAAAAAAGGCAAAATACGAAGGCAATTTTCAAGCTACGGACTTTTTCCAGCAACGGACTCGGTCTCCCCCCTATTAGTCCGTTAAATCGAGCGTCGACTGTATAGGAAGAGATCATCTATCTCTTATATTATAAAATTCAGTAGTGATGCTCGAGCTAGGCCTATTGGCCGCTTCCGTGATCGCGCGCTCGCGTGAGAATATCCCGATATAAGAATCCATAAGTAGAGTCCAGAGCATATCCGCTCAAATTAATGTTACCAGTGTGTAACTATAAAAGTGTAGAATACTTTGATATATGAGCAAATAAGTAGTGATCACGTAAACTGCAGACTATGTACGTAATACGTATCTGCCATAACTTATAGAAGAATGGATTCCAGGGGGATATATTCTATCGGCTATCATGAATACGATTAGAGTGCTATCTAATCGGGATAGTATCCTGAGGAAAACATTGCTCCTCATCTTTATCTAGGTCAAGCCTAACAAGTTTGGGGCGAGGACAGTTAGGGGAGGAAATGCCTTTTAACTCTGTAGGTATGGACCTCTTTGTAGGGGTTTCTGTTGTGGAAGACACAGAGCGTCCAGTAAGAAATAAACAGTCCCTACTGACCATGTCCGGGACTTTTTTTTTTTTTTTTAGTTGAGGATATATAAACTTTCACTTCATCCCAAATGTTTAGTAATACGTTTTTCTCCCCCGCTGCTGTTATGTGGCCACTCGGATTGTGGTAGTGTTACACGAAGAGTGCACAATTTGTAAATTTTTTAGGAGCCCACTTAGTCAAAGTACGATTCACACAAGACATCTGGCGTACATACCTCGTCAGTTGTGGCTCAGGTGAGGGGGCGGAGATTACTGAGGAGAGCTATAGCCCACCTGTCAGAAAAAGGCCAAGAATCAATGTTACATAATATAAGAGCAAAGAACAAAAGCATGTACCAGTTCCTTATGTATAAGGCTCGTGTAATGTCGAGTAGCCTGCTGGCCCTATGAATGTTTTTTAAAGAATTTAGAGTAGGGTAGCATATTCGCTACATCTTATATAAGAATGGATTTAAGTGGGATAGTCTATAGGCTATCATTAATGCCACTGGAGTACTCTCCTCCCTCCTTTTTCCATTCATTGTTCTACATTGAGAACTCGGAGGGAAACGTTGGTCTTTAATTTAACCTGAACCTTTTGGTGCATCGGTTGTTTGTTTCTGAAGGAAAACATTGTTCCCCCCCCCCCCCCCCACCTGAGTACCCGGAGTGCCCGGAGTACCCGGAGTACCCGGAGTACTTGGAGGAAGCTCTCGTTCCTTAATTTAACCTGAACCTCTCGGTTTTCAGTATTACCCGGAGTACCCGGAGTACTTGGAGGAAGCTCTCGTTCCTTAATTTAACCTGAACCTCTTGGTTCCTTGGTTTTCAGTATTACCTGGAGTACCCGGAGTACTTGGAGGAAGCTCTTGTTCCTTATTTTAACCTGAACCTCTTGGTTCTTCGGTTGTCAGTATTACCCGGAGTACCCGGACTACCCGGAGTACTTGGAGGAAGCTCTTGTTCCTTAATTTAACCTGAACCTCTTGGTTCCCTGGTTTTCAGTAATACCCAGAGTACCCGGAGTACTTGGAGTACAGTGGAGCCCCCATCTTCGCTACACCGGTCTTCGCTGATTCAATTCTCGCACCATACACCAAATATTCCCAATTTCAATTCTCGCGCCAAAAGCCTCAATTCTCGCATCAAAATCCCAGCCAAAACCCGAAAAAATAGCAAAAATAACGAAAAACTCAACATAAAACTAGAAAACAAACAAAAACAATAATTTTGTTTTAACATAACGAAAGAATCTGCCAGTAGCTTGCCGTTTAGAGACGAAATCCGAGTGAATCCGAGATCCGATCGTCAAATGCGCAAGATGCCGCCATCTTTGTATGACGTCATCACTAAGCAGACGCTTGCAGTTTAGCTAGTATCTGTGTTGACAAAACAACCGTTTGCAAGCCTTTTTGTGCCTGAACCCCTTATCTCTCGCGTTTATTACATCTAGTGATAGGGATGGTTGGCCTGGTGGTAGCAATGAAGGAATTTCATGCTCAAAACACAGAGCAAAGACCAGTCCATGTCGGACGAAAGCGATTGAAATGCCTAGCCTAGACGATGTTAGCCTAGGCTAAATATGACAATGATTTATAATAAAATCTGTGTGGTAAGAAATCTTCTCATAATACGTATTTATACGTCTTTTCCTCATAATATGTATTTATTGGATGTATTTGGGCGAAATGGGTACTTGAGGGGTGGCTGGACGAATTTAGAACCTAGGCCTAGGCTAGGCCTAAAAAAAATCGCATGATAGAAACAATGCCCCAATCTACAGTATTTATGGTTAGGACTGTCATTTAGCCATGTCTACATTATTATTTACAATGCATAAGATTTAGGCCTAGGCTACTTGATGTAGCCTAGACAAAAAACATGTTTTCATAGCCTAACACTGGAAAAAAGTGCGGTAATTGTTTAGATATAGTAAAATGGGGGGAAAAATAATCAGGGGGTTTTCGAGGCAAAAATGAAACACCCCATTATCTATAAAAAGTATATAGTTCTTCACATGTTTAATGACCTATATTATTAGAGGAACTATTCACCTATATTACCAACGATTTTGCCATTTATTTTAGTGAAAAGTTATTTATGTGCAGGAATTATACAATAAGTAGTGGAAAAAATGTTGAAAAATTTGTGAACAATGCTGACTAACTTTGATCATGTCTTCCCCTAGTGTGTCTGGGAGCCAGTTGATAGGGCAAAACAAAATCAGTGGGACCCCATGGCCCAAGAGGCACCCCCTTAGTGGGGGGGGGGGGGGGGGGGGGGGGGGGGGGGGGGGGGGGGATTTTTCTTACCCATCATACTGCCATCGATTGGGGCAAGGAAAAATCATTTTTTTTTATTTATTCTTACCCCACTGTGATTCTACCTTACCCCACAAATGTTTATTTCTTCCCCTATCACAGATTACTTTTTTCCCCAGTAAAGTTTTTCTTTTGTTTCAGGTTGCATAAAATACATTTTCAGATGAAATTATACCAAGATGGTCAGAAACTATTCGCCACATTGTCCAGAGTACTTGCGAGCGAATTTGTTGCACAACATCTTTAAAGATTGCCTGCCAGGGTATGACTGGGCAACTTCATTCATGAGGAGGCATCATTTGACATTAAAGAAAGGTGGTATGATGCAGCTGGCTAGAAAAAGTGTTACAAGTGACCCATTTGTAATTTATGGCTTCTACAATCTGTTGAAAGATGAAATGAGTCGCCTGAATATTACAGATAAACCAGAATGTATTTGGAATCTCGACGAAACAGGATTTCCTCTTGATCCCTCCAAAATGAAAACCATTGGTACAAAAGGGTCCAAAACTGTGCACCTTACATGTGGTTCAAATCGAGAAAATATCACAGTTCTAGCAACCTGCTGTGCAGATGGTTCCGTTCTGGACCCTCTAGTTGTGTTTAAGGGAAAAAACATGCAAAACACATGGGTTGGGCCTAATGCACTACCAGAAACTCAATATGCAGTCTCAGAATCAGGTTGGATGAATGGTTCTGTATTTCATGGATTCCTTTGTTCATTTGTGGAGAAGACCAAAGACACTCGGTCTATTTTGTTGATCTTGGATGGACATCTTAGTCATACATCACTGGCAACAATTGAGTTGGCCATAAAAGAGAATATAACCATCTTGAAGTTGCCTGCACACTGCACAGATCTCTTGCAACCACTTGATGTGGCATGTTTTGCTCCTCTAAAATCCTACTACGATTCTGAATTAATGAAGTATATTCAACAAACAGGTGCACGCAATCCATTAAGAAGATCTAGTTTTGTCAACATGCTCTGTTCTATTTGGAAGAAAGGACTTTCACCTGAGAATGTGAAAGCAGGGTTTAGTGCTACAGGTATATATCCACTAAATACAAATAAGTACAAAACAGATCGTCGGGATCCACTAAAATTAAGAACCTACAATGCTTGGACTGAACAAGGATGTCCAAAAGATGATGATGGTAACCCTGTATTGCAGACTACAAATGATAACCAAGGATCTACAACAGAAATGAATGAAGGTGCTCCATCTCCTATAGACAACCCATCACATGCTCATCACTTAGATCCGCAAACTGAGCAACACCATCCAGCTAATCTAACCTCCCCACTCATATGTCAAACACAACGTACACCAGCCAGTAGTCTACCATCAAGAAGCTCAAGTCCGACTGCAGGTTGCAGCAACTGGGATAACTTGGATTCTGAACGCAGTGAAGACTTTAAAATGTATGTAAAACAACATGAAGCTGAATGTGCAAAACTATTAAGCTGGACGACACTGGTCAGAGAAGTGCACTCACGAGCTCCTGAAGGTATGAAATATGATATTCTTCTTAAACTTAGAGAGACTGAAACAACTCTAGAAGAGGTCCTCCACTCTCGAGGCAGGGGAGGGAGTACAGCACCATCTCAGAGGCGAAAGATTAACATGAAGAGCCAAATCATAACACAGGAAGAATGAGTTAGAAAACTTAAAGAGGCCAATGAACCACAGAAAAGACAGAAAAAGGCACCAAAGAAATTAATCAAAAAAGGGAAAAAGCAACCAGAACCAATGTCAGATTCTACAACATTCACAGATGAGGAAATTGAACTAGGGAGTGAACCAGACAGCTTAAACTTACCGTCAGAGGCTGAACAAGATGAAGATGATGTAGAGGCCCAATCTCCAGACCTATTAGAAAATGAAGCTACACGGATGCCACTGATAACTGAGAATTCAGTTGGGAAATATTATGCTGTTTATTACACAGATCCTCACTTTACCTACTACTGGGGGAAACTGTTAAAAATATTTGCTCAAGATGAAGAGGATCAAGTTGAGAAAGCTGAACTGGATTACTTGCAGAAAGGGGTAATTTCAAGTAGTCCTAAAGACTGGACATGGGTCGAAAGAAAAAACAAAGACATTGACATTGTTCCTACGGAGTGCATATTCTATGGGCCAGAAATTCCCATGATAAGGAAATCTCTCGGTCTTCAGGAAATCAAGGCAACCCTGAAGGATATGGACTGAAGATTAGCAGCATTCGTAGCATTGTGTTAAATCATGTAATTGTGATCATTCATCTATTATGGAGTTCAGAAATTAGTTTCCTTTGATTTTTTGTGGACGATAATGATATCGTCTAACGTAAAATTAAATAATTTTACATATATATATACTGTACTTATAAATTTAAATGGAAAAATATATGCAATTTTTTTTAACAAATGATTATGATTATGGATTGAAATGATGTATTTAATTTGAGTATATCTCTCATGTAAAGCCACAAACCCAACCAAAAATATATATGATTATTTTCTGCCCCACCATGAATTTTTTTCCCCTTTTTTAGGGTAGAATAAAATCATGATTATTTTCTGCCCCACCATGAATTTTTTTTCCCCTTTTTTAGGGTAAAATAAAATCTCATAAAATAGACTCTAAAAACTTAACTAAACGTGATAAGTGGAAATCTGCAGTAGGGTTTATGAACCTTTAGACACCACTTGTAATGGCATCTTTAAAATCAGTTTATAAAAGTTAGAAAAACAGTGAGACCAAAGTTTAGCATTTCGAACTTTTCTTGCCCCATTTTACTATATTGGGCCTTTTTTTTCTAGTTATTAAAAACTTATTCTATGGTGTATTATATGATTTAGTAGCAGTCTCTACGTTTCCAACGTAGGGCTTATGATCTCAGCCGCTACCACAGCGGGCCGATTTATCGGTACTCACGCGAAGTAACCAAATAATCTCTAGAGTTGCACCTCAATTCACTACTAGGCACGTTGTACACACTCCGAGACGACTAAGAAGGAAGAGAAAGCGAAGGAGAGAAAGAATTGTTATAGTTACCCATTTAATCTAGCTGCTCTCCTCTAAGCCATGCTCCATGTTCTATGAGCCTGCGCCAGGACCTGCCAAAGTATCAGTCACTTCGCGCCCACCGTCGATGTCACACGCCTTTTTTGTCTGTGCTTCGCGAGTGCCTGCTTTGCATCCCCTTCGCTTCACCTATTAGTGAGTGTGAGCCTTTTCAGGCTGTTGAGGTTTTAGAAGGATGTTCAGTGATGTAGGCAGCACTTTACTACGGCTTTATGGCGTGTTTATGGGTGTGCGCGTAGTGCTGGAGACGTGTTTATTTATTTGTTTTCTTCGGGGTGGTTGGTCCTCAACGCCGCGTAGCGGTCGTTGTGTGTCTATTCTACCCTCGCTTTTTGGGTTCATGTTCACTTTAACTACCCTTAACGTACCTTGGGGGGGGGGATATGCTTCCCGCGGGATGCATTGTTTCTTTCCCTTTGTGACTTTTTGTATATTGTTTTTTCATATGACTACGTGTCGATGTTTTACAAGACTTGAGCATGAAGTTTCTCTGGATTCTGCTTTGTGTGAGCATAGGCCACATAGCCTTTATTCTCTCACAAACATGCTGCTTTGGTCTCAACTGACCTATAGCCCTTCTGACTTGTTTATTAAACTTGTCCATAGTTGGTGGTCTTGTATTTCGTTCGCATGGTTCACGCTTTTGTCAGTTCCTTTTCGTTTCCCCGGGCCTACTTGACTCGTGGATACGTGGTTCTGGTGAAAATGTCGGTCAAGCCCTAGGCTATCCTCCTTTTATTTTATTAATTTAACGTAATTGTGGGGCTTCTCGGGCAGTGTTTAGCTTTGTTACTAGGTTTTTTCACTTAGGGATTGACGCTGCCCTAGTCTTTTCTCTTTTATGTGAATTGTGTAACTAGGCTAGGCCTGTGTTTTTTAACTTGAGCTGACCGCCGTCGGATTGGGCCACATAGTCCTGTCCTTCTGTTTTCCTCTTGTCTCTACTGACTTGCTGGTTGGTCTTCTACGCTCTTGTTAAAATTCTCATTAAATTGTGTGTTTAAGCTAATCGGTTTTTGCCTTGAGCTGCCCGCCGTTGGAATGATCCACACAGGTCCTTTCCTTCTGCCTTCCTTTTGTCTCCACTGACTGGGAAGTCTCGGTCTCGTAGCTCTCGGTTAAATTCTCGTTTTTCTTACAGTACATGTTTCTGTTCTTCCCCTGCCTGTGGTTACTTGATCACTAAAAAGGGGGGGGGGATGTCTGGAAACTGTACGCGATAGGGGCCCCGCTCATAGGGAGGATATGCTTGGACAAGTTGAATCGATTTTTGTGTTTACTCATGTTTTTTCGCCACACAGGCAAGGGTCTTCTGGTGTCCTCAGCTCCTTCATCTTTTTAAATCCGCCCTAGAAGCGCCTTTATCTTTTTGATGTGCCCTGTGCCTTGTCAAGGCCTAGGCCACATAGCTTTTCACTTGACTTGGTTTATGCGCCCTGTTCTGCCCCCCTCTTCATGTACCTGGACAGGGCTTTTTGGACAACGGCTGATTGGCTGTTTTCCTATCCCTTATGTCCTGTTCCTTGTGTCCTCCTTCTGTACCTGGTTCCCGCCCTACAGGCGGCCTCCTTGTATACTGGGTGGACCCAAGGACCACCTGAAAAGTCCTAGGACTCGACCCAAAGTGGCGATGTCCTGTGTGTTTTGGATTCCCTCCCCGCCCCTATTTAAACTTATAGGGTACTGTTGGGTTGCTCACACTTGACCTTTTCCTTCCAGCTGGTGCCCGCTCTACTGCCGGCTGTCCCTCCGCCGCCGCCACCTCCTCCCTCCGCTCTCACAGAGGGTTCTCAGGTATTTCGGATGGGACAACTTTCCCAAAAAAACTTTGGTTTGGACCTGTTCCCAGGGTTGGGCCTCGCTAAGGGGCTTGTCCCAGCCCTGGTGTTGAGGGTCTCCGGTGTGGGTGGTTTTTATTTGACTTTCCTGATATACTAATTGCTACTTAGCTTCTTACTGGATCTTGTCTTCCTGAGTATTACATGCTGATTTGGCTATACTGCCTCATATTGCCTGTCTCACCTCCACTGGTGGGTAATGCTTCCCCCATTTTTCAGTGCTGTGATGCCGGCTCCTCCCTGCTCTCGGCCGACATGTCATGCCCTATACCTTGTCAAGGCTTAGGCCACATAGCTTTTTCGCTTGCCTTGGTTTTCGGAGCCCTGTTCTGCCACCTTTTTTCATTGTACCTGGACAGGACTCCAGCTGCTTGGCTGTTTCCTCTTCCTTGTGTCCTCCTTCGGTACCTAGTTTCCGCCCTACAGGTGCCTCCTAGTATACTAGGTGGCCCCCGGGACCTCCTGAAAAGTCCTAGGACTCGACCCAAAGTGGCGATTGTCCTGTGTGTATTGGCTTCCCTCCCCTTCCCTATTTCCTCTAATAGGGTTCTGTTGGGTTGCTCACACTTGACCTTTTTCCTTCCTGCTGGTGCCCGCTCTCCTGCCGGCGAGACCTTCACCGCTTCGCCCCCTCCTCCCTCCGCTCTCCCGGAGGGTCCTCAGGTCTTTTGGGTGGGGTCTTTTTTCCCCAAAGGACTTGGACCTGTTTACCAGGGTTGGGTCTTGCCAAATGAGCTTGTCCCAGCCCTGGTGGTTGTGATCTACTGTGTGGGTGTCTTTTCATTGACTTTCCTTGCTACTTGGCGTCTTCCTGGATTTTGTCTTACTTGGGTTTCAACTGCTATTTTGGCTCTACTGCCTCATACTTTTCCCCTGTCTCACCTCCACTGGTGTGTGACGCTCCCCCCCATTTTTCGGTGCCGTACTGACGGCTCCTCCCTGCTTCCGCCTGACATGCTTTCGGTCGTGGGTGCTGCCTCCGCACGGCCTGCTACGCCAAGGATGTCTACGACCCCCGCCGATGTGAAGTTTGTCTCTCCGCCCTTCACCTCCTGGACGCACCCTGCTTCGGAGGAAGGCCGACGGGCCTAGATCGCCTCACTAGCGAGGATCTCCTGGTGTCCTCTGGCTCTTCATCTTTTATAGAATTCCGCTATACAAGCAAATTTTCTACTTTTTGATGTACCCTGTTTATCTGTATCTGGGAATCGGCCACATCGCCTTTTTTCTCGGTTATTGATGGAGTTGGTGCCCTGTCTCCGTTTGAATGTACATATGGTCCTGGATATGGCTACTTGGCTGATTTCCTATCCTCTGTGTCCTCCTGTGCTTCGTTTCCGCCCTACAGACGGCCTTCTAGTGTACTAGGTGGAGTCAGGGACCTGTTGCCTAGTCCCAGGACTCTGCTCGCGTGGCGATTGTCCTGTGTGTCTTGGATTCCCCCTCCTATTTGTACCACTTAGGTGTCGGGTAGCTCACACTTGACTTTTTACTGCCAGGGGGGTTCGGCCTTGACTCCGCGTTGTGTTTCCACACGTTTTCCGCCAAACAGGCAGGGTGTCATCTGCCTCTTCCTCTTTCTATAGAACCTCGCTCCACAGGTGGGTTTTATAGTCTTGGATGTACCCTGTGCCCTGTATCTGTCACCAGGATTCGGCCACGTGTCTTTTTCCTCTGGTTCTTTATGCCCTTTGCATTCATATGCACCCAGGGACCGGCTGCTTCGCTGGGTTTCCCCCCTTGATGTGTCCTCTGTTAATTTCCTTCTGTGCCTCGAATCCGCTCCACAGTTGGCCTCTTGCTCCTAGATCGCCACAGAGCCTCGCTGACAGGTCCCAGGCCTCCGCTCACGTGGCGTTGGTCCTGTGTGTATTGGATTCCCTCCTTTCTTCATTGACCTTTTACCGTCAATCCCCACCGTGGCCTCCACTTTTGTGTCTGGCCTGCTGCTCCGCTCCTCGGACTTCACTGGGTTCTTCCGCCCTACGTTGCATTCGCTTTTCCTGCCCGGTCCAGGACGTTCGCCACCCATTGCCGTCGCCTGGTTCGGGTGGTTTCTCTGCTCGTCAGCCCCTGCCGACGTCCACAGCCACCTCCTCCTGCCGGCCCTTTTACGTCCGGGACTGACGTTCCCGGGGGTGGCTTGGCAGGAGGCTTTCTTGCTTGTGCTACGCGACACATGCCCCGCACGATGGGAGGTCGTGGCGAAGCCCTCGTCGTCCTCCTCCAACCATGCGAGTGGTGGTCCGTCGCTGGCAAGCAGCCCTGAGGCTTGGGCTATGGGCCGGGCCGCGGGGGGCGTTGTATACGCTCCTCCCACGGCCGTTCGTAGCCGGTTTGCCGTTCCGTCCTGTGGGTGGACTCTGCTGGCAAGTTCCGGGACCCTCGTCCTCCGCTGCCTTGCTCGGACGGGAGGGGGACAGGCCGGAGCGTGAGGCCCGCTCTCCGTTTTTGTCAGGACGGCCAGGTGAATGGGGGTTTGGCCATGGTAGTTCCTTTCTTCATGACACCTTAAGGGAGGCAATGCTCCGCACAATGCGTTGCTCCTCCTGGCCCATACCCTCTCCCCTCAACCAGCCGTCTCATTGACTTGGTGGTGGGCCTGACGCAAAGCGCCCGCACCGGCTTCTCCCGCCCCCACTTCCTGCGCTAGCTACGCCGGTCGTGGGCACGACGGGGTATAGTAGGGTCTGGCCTGGAGGTGGAGGTCTCAACCTCCTCTCGGGCGCCCTCCCCGTCATCGACGCAGTGTCTCAGGAGGTGGCCCAGGTACTCCGGTCCATGTATGGGGGAGGTGCCGTCGCGATAACATCTCCACACATTGTGTCCTGGCCACACTCGCTGTAGTCGTCCGTGTCACAGGCCTGGGGTTCACCATCGCTATTTCACGTGGCGGTCCTCCCACCTTCACACTGGGAGCCATGGAACCTCCACTGTGCTCCTGTTCCCCCGGGTCGGGTGTCCACGTCCACACTTGTCGTGTTCTGCCCGTTCTCGTTCACGAACGTGTTCTGGGTGTTTTCCCGGCTGGGATCTTTACCTTGGGCGGCACTGACCGTGCCTTTAGGCCAGCTCGGACTCGACTACCTTGTTCTACTGGTCCCCTAACACTTCCCTGTATCGCCCCCTCCTTTACTGGCTGTGGCCGGTACCGCGCTTGCTACATATGAGACTATCACACTGGGTCGCTCGGGGCTCGCTCGCGGAAGCGGTGCCCTGGCCTGCTCCCCCGGCGGCCATCTGGATAGCCACAGATGCGTCGTGTGAGGGGGGTGGGGCTCCCGATCTAACATGGGTCTTCGCCACCACGGCAAGTGGTCGGGGCTCTTCGCTTTCGCGTCCGGGCCATGATCCTGTTGGTCCCGTTCTTCTTCCTGCGGGATCGCTGTCTTGCCCTGGCGGGCTTGTCGGTGGCCTTTCGGTTGGTCTTCTTATCCGCTGATGCCTTCGGCACGGACTGGAGTGGGTGACAGTCGGTGTCCACATTGCCTCCGCCCGTCGCACTCCTCATGTGCTACGTCCTCCACGGGCTGGGATTTTTCTGGCGCGGGGTTTGGTTGATCGCGCCGATGTGGCCGGCCCGTGCTTGGTACGCTCCGCTATACATACGTGTACTGGGTTCCCGTCATTTGTCCGTTCACATGCATTTGTACCGGCTCAGACGGGTTGCTTTTCGGTAGTTGGGGTGTACTGTCGGACAATCAGGTCCCACCTCACCACTGCCCCGCCCAGTCATCACTGTGGGTGTTGTTGGTGTGGTGCTAACCGTGCCTCGGCGCGACTCGCCGGAGTCCCCCCCCCGCTGCACTTGCTCCTGCAGTCTCGGTTACCACACCAGCCTTAACAGTGTTCCAAAGAGACTGCACCTTCACAAGACTCTCCTGTCGGTTAGACAATTGGCCTATGGAACACTATAGTCCTGCCCCACCGCTGCTCCAACGTGTAAACTCTGTTGCCGCCGCACGTGTGTTGCCAAACGGCTGAAGCACTGGTGTCCGTGTTCCGTTCCCCTCCCTGTCTCCGGCTTCCTCTTGGGCCGGATTGGGGCCCTAGGGACCTTGTTGGCATTTGTGTCGTAAATGTTTGTGTGGCTGGGTGGTTGCCGCCTTTTGACCTCGGCTTGGCTGATCTGCTTCATCGGCGCTGGCTGATGTCTCCGTGGAGGGCTTCAGTCATCTGGGATTGGGTTCCCTAACTGGCTCCGTGACGCTGGGTAGTGAGCACACAGCTCCCTCGGTTGCGTTTGTGTTCCGTTCCCTTCATCACTGGTTTGGGACACTCGCTGGCATGTACGGTCCTACATCTTTCGAGGCCGCCTGCCCGCTCTTGGGGTCCTCTTGGAGGCCTTGACGGGGCTGGTGCTCCCTCACAAGGGTGTCACCTTTCTGAAGACCTGTTTTAGGCTCCGTCCGGCTCCAAACCATAGCCAGGGCCCCTTCCCTCGGGTTCGTCACTTTGACCCAATCTGTTCGTTTTGTACTCGTATGGAACTTCTGCTATGCCAGATTCATGCCCTGTTGCTTCTGTGTGTGCCACTGTGCCGGGACAGGCTCCGGTGTGCACATACCTCTCCATGCCCATGGCCAGGCTTCATATGCCTTGGGTCGCGTTCCATCAACGTGTTCCCTGCTTCGTCATCCATCCTGCTTCTCTTCCTGCTGTCTTCGTCCCGTACTGTATTTTCTTCCTTTCCCTGACAAAGGGGGGGGGGGGAGGTCTTTTTTGTATGCTTGTACAAAGCCTTTCTTTCAATACATGTCTGTTTGGTATATGGAGGATGTCGCTCTTACGGTTTTTACATTATGACTACACTGTCTACGGGTTTTACCTTGGTATGCTTATGCCGCATACCCATGTCTTGTACATGACGAATGTCGGATGATGTCGTCTGCCGGCTATACCGTGCCATTTTGTTTTGTAGACACTTAACACCTGCCTTCACTTACGGTTTTCGCTCTTACACTTTTTCCGTTCTGACTCCACTGTCTCCGGGTTCTGTGTTGGTGTACTTATGCCTCCTACCCGTGTCGTGTACCTCCAGAGTGTCGTCTGATGGCGTCCGCCTGCTATGCCGTGCCTTGTGTTTTTGTGAATACTTTCCACTTGGCTTCACTTTAGGATTTCTCTCTTTCAGTTTTTACTTTCTGACTCAACTGTCTACGGGTTTTGTGTTGGTATGCTTCTGCCTCCTACCCATGTCGTGTAACTACAGAGTGTCATGTGGTGACGTCCACCGTCTCCTGTGTCTCTTCCTCCCGTACTGTATTTTCTTCCTTTCCCTACAACAGGGGGGGGGGGGTTTGTATGCTTGTACAAAGACTTTCTCTTTCAATACTTGTCTGAACAGTACTGTCTGTTTAGTGTTACGGATGTCACTCTTAAGGTTTATTACATTTGGACTATACTGTCTACAGGTTTTTGTATTGGTATGCCTATGCCTCATACCCCTGTCTTGTACATAAGAGTGTCTTCGGAGGTCATCCACATGCTGTGCCGTGCTGTTTGTTCTTGTACTTTACAATTGACTTCACCTTTCCCATGTCGGTGTGCCATTCCAAGGTCGACATGACCTCTTCCTTTACCTGCCTGTGCATTTTAGACCCTAGACTGATACACTTGTAACATGTACTTTCTTAATATGCACCGTACTGTTACGCTCTTTTTCCTATAAACTGATTTGTTTATTTGTGTCTTTTCTTGGTCATCTACTTTTGCTAAGGCTTGGGGTTTTTAAGGTTTCTTGGATGTCCGCCTCCAATTTGGGATTCAAGCCCTACGTTGGAAACTTAGAGACTGCTACTAAATTGGGAGGTTTGACGACCTCCCTTATCACCAAATAAGGAAAACCTCTTATTTGGTAGCAGTCTCGGAGTATCCAACGACAGAGTATCCCGCCCTCATGCCGATCCCCTGCCCATCCAATCTAAACTGATTACTTGATACCTCGATACTTTGGCAGGTCCTGGCGCAGGCTCATAGAACATGGAGCATGGCTTAGAGGAGAGCAGCTAGATTAAATGGGTAACTATAACAATTCTTTCTCTCCTTCGCTTTCTCTTCCTTCTTAGTCGTCTCGGAGTGTGTACAACGTGCCTAGTAGTGAATTGAGGTGCAACTCTAGAGATTATTTGGTTACTTCGCATGAGTACCGATAAATCGGCCCGCTGTGGTAGCGGCTGAGATCATAAGCCCTACGTTGGATACTCCGAGACTGCTACCAAACAAGAGGTTTTCCTTATTTGGTTATAAGGGAGGTCGTCAAACCTCCCAATACAGTATAATGCATAAAATTTAATTTGTGTACAATAAAACATGTTTTCATAGGCAAAAAATAGAAAAAGACACAAATTTTGGCATGAGCACGGAACCGATTGAATTTTCCCCATAAGAACAGTGCCCCGATCTTGGCTGTTTCAATCCTAGCTCTATTTCTGCGGAACCGATTAGCAGCTACGATGGGGGCTCCACTGTACTTGGAGAAAGCTATTGTCCCTTAATTTAACCTGAACCTCTTGGTTCCCTGGTTTTCAGTAATACCCGGAGTACCCGGAGTACTCGGAGTACTTGGAGGAAGCTCTTGTTCCTTAATTTAACCTGAACCTCTTGGTTCCTTGGTTTTTTGTATTACTCGGAGTACCCGGAGTTCCTGGAGGAACTATAGTTTCATATTTATCTGGATTTTTTTTTTTTTTTTTTTTGAAGGAAAACATTGTTCCTTAAATGCACCCTTGGTGTATTGGTTATTGTTCCTCGGTTTCCTTGAAACCATTAAGTACCCGGAGGTCTAAAACCCTGAGACCCGGAGGGACACAGGAGCCCCGCCGACTCCGGGATTCGAAGCATGCAATTGTATAGGGTTAGTTGGTGCACTTGCACTGGAGGAAACTTTGTTGCTCAATTTGGTTTCATGCAAACTCTTTCTATTTTAAGAAATTAACACATAATTGTGTTGGTGCTTTTGCACTGGAGGAAACTTTGTTGTTGTTGTTGTTGTTGTTCCCTAAGCTGCCTGGCCGAACAGCCCCGAGTCCCTGAGAAAGGCCATGGCCACGATCGGGCTTTCCCACAGAGCTCTCATTGAGTGTAGATTGTGTTGTTGGCGTAAGTGGTTGTGTGAAATGCAGTCTTCTATGATGTGTTTAATGGTATGGGGTGCTGTGTTACATTCCGGGCAGGCGTCGACAACGGAGTCATCCAGTCTCTTCTGATAGCTCAGGAGAGCTGGATGGTGTCCGCATCTCAGCCCGGCCAGGTGGACTCTGTCCTCGCGAGGAAGGGAGGATTCGGAAGGATGGATTTTGGGAGGTCGTGCACGCAGCTGCGCGTTGTCTGTGAGTGAGCGGATGGATCAGCGAGAGATATGAGTATGGATGTGCTTCCGGAAGTTGGTTCGGGGTGGGCAGGGACGGAGAGAGGACAATAATTGTGTGTGATACCGTGTGCTGGGTGCTGTTTCGGTACCTCCTGGTGTCCGCGGGCGTGCTGCCACACAGCTTAGTGGGCGGTCTTGGTTCGTGGAGGCTGCTGCCAGGAATTGAGTGCCTCTCATGTCCAGATGGTCTTTGACTTTGAGGACCTTGGCTTCCCGATGTAGGTGATCTGTGGGTGCAGTAGCTGTGCAGCCTGTAATGATCTTCAGGGCTTTGTTTTGAATAGTCTGTAAGGTCTTATTTATTAGTGGCCCCTCCATCATTGACGAACATGCCTATTACATAAGGCATCCTCTTCAAACACTAATCCGCCGTAGTTTGAATCTACCGCGCAGAGCATTTAAAATCTGAGGAGCCTTCATCATGAGCGCACGCGACCTCACTCATGGCTTCAGTCATTATGAATTGGGTTCTCACTACGAAAAAACTTCGTAAAAAATAAAAACAAAAAGAAAATAAGAATAACTATCCAATAAGCTTTCCATCATATCGTGGATGTACTTGTGAGGATCTTTGACCAGACGCTGATTCAGGCGTCATTCTTCCTTCTCTGCTCTGCGGTCAACCGGCCCGGACGTGTCTCTCCACGTTCCGCTGGTTCCGCATTTGCTGCGTCCCTAGTGAGTTTTTTCTCATTTGTTTACTCCGGGATGTATCGAGTAAGGTTAGGATATGCGTAGCAGGAGTGTCCTGGGCTAGTTGCCCGCAGTGCAGTGTATTTTGGGTCGTGTGTTTGGGGCATCTATTTCGGATGTACCCTCGTGGTCCTGTTGTGTACAGGTGAACTTTTTCACAGTTAGCTAGTTTTGTGATGCAGGCGGCTTTCTTTACGCGTTATTGCTTCCTTTTATCTTTCTGATGAGGTAGCGTATTTTTGCTGACGTTCCCAGCGTATTTTTCTTCACTTAGTGAAGTTTTTTCTGGGTCCTGAGTCAGTTCTTCCCTTTGCCGGAAGTATTTGCTACAGTGGTGTGTTGGCGGTGGTTCCTGTTGTGATATAATTCAGTGCTTTTTGTTTATATTCCGACATGTTACTGTTATCCGTCTGCCTAGGCCTAGCCAGCCTCTCGTAGCTTTTCCACATATACAAGTGTTATTGATTTATTTTCTAAATATGTACTACTGTGTCATGTGTGTCCTGGTTTAGTTGTGTATTGGCTAATTCCACGGACTATTTATGTGTCCTGGGTTAGTTGTGTATTGGCTAATTCCACGGACTATGTTGGGCCCGGCGTTAGTTGTGTTTTGGCTACGCCTCGGTCCGGTGTTGCGTTCAGATGGTATCTGGACGGGGTGGGTTTTTTCCGGCGGGTTTTTCTCGGTTTCACCTTGATAACCCCGGCTGGTTGCCGAGTTTTGGCCACGCGTGGTTTAAAACAGGCTTGTTTCCCCGGCGAGTGGGTGTCTGTGGCTCCCCAGGACTGCGTCTCTTGGGTGCCTGTTTCAGGCTCCTTATGATTCCCGGCGGATTGGCTGTACCCATCTAACAGTGTTCATACGGACACGTGTTGTTTGTAGTTTTTTCGGTTTTGCAAAGCCGATATAAAACTTTGCTGTTGTTGTATTTCCTCCCCGGCGATCTTTTACAAAGAAGTGGGGATAGGAACAATTGGGGTTAACTTTTAAACTTTAAATCACCCGGCGGGTGCAACCTGGAAGGGTGGGATGACCGAATTTGCAAAATTCAGTTTAGTTGACCAGACAATTGAGGGATGCATTGTGTATCGCCTCCTTCAACATACGGCGCTTTAGGGCACAATTGGGGTTAACGTTTTTTAAATTAATATTTACACCTGGCGGGTGCTCCTTGGAAGGGTGGGAATAACTAATTTACAATTCAGTTAGTTAACCAGACAATTGAGGGATACGTTTTGTATCGCCGCCTTCAACATACGGCGATCTTATAAGATACTTCGGGAGAAGTTAGATCTCGTATATTTGTCAGGCTTCCCAGTTTTTGATCTATGAGATAATTCGGGGGCCGGCGTCATTTTTAGTTTTTTTTTTCCAAAATTGAATCTTGAAACAAACACCACCGGAAAGACTTAATCAGTTATAAACGCCATGCTGGTCTTTATATATTAGGTCAGAGGGTATTCATAAATCTTTTGGAATAATAAAGATATTCTGAAATCTTTTACTTAGGAAACCCCACCGCGTAGCGAGCTGTAGTCGTTGAGTATTACGTCTCGTTACCCGGCGGGTTATTTAACACTTGTGTGCGAACATGTTTGGGTTAACCTTATGAGCATTAATTCCTGGAAATATATTTTTTTTTTTCCAGAGCTGGGTCCCGGCGGGTCTATGCAGAACCTGGATTAAGTATCCCACCAGTCTCTGTCATGGCTACCTTTGTCCCGGTTTTTGCTTTATGCATTACGCCCTCCTGTTCAGGTATCCCTATTTTTGCGCACACCCTTTGTATAAAATGTGTTAAAATGTCTCGTTTGCTGTGGGTTACCTTTCCGGCGTTTTTTCTCGTTGCTCCGAGAACACCGTTTTTGTTTACCGAATTTTAGTCAGGATGGCTCAAAATAGGTAAGTTACCCCGACGAGTTTGGTCGCTTGAGGGCTCATAAGAAACTGCGTTTTCTGTGGTCGAGCCTGGGATCAGGCTTCCTGTGTTATTCATTGCTTTATGCATTACGCCCTCCTGTAATGTATAGTTTAGTGTGGGTTACCTTTCCGACATTTTTTCTCGTTGCTCCGAGAACACCGTTTTTGTTTAACGAGTTTTAGTCAGGATGGCTAAAATAGGTAAGTTACCCCGACGAGTTTGGTCGCTTGAGGGCTCATCAGAAACTGCATTTTCTATGGTCGAGCCTGGGATCAGGCTTCCTGGGTTATTCCTGTCGAGGGGGGCTCCACACAGTTTTCTAGGTGATCAGGCTGACACCTGTTGGACTTGGTTTTCTCTGCTTTTCAAATTGAAACAATGCTGTTTGTTTGGTCTTTACCTCCCGGCGACCTTTTTACAAAGAGGTCTGGGGCAGGTATAACTGGTTTGACATTGCATATAAAACCCGGCGGTTGTACCTTCGGGTGGTTATATTAACGGATTTGCGATTCGAGATAATTTGCCAAACAAATGATTGATACAATAGGGTATCACAGCCTTCAAGACGGCGATCTATGAGGGCTTCTGGGAGAAGCCGGATTAGAGATTAAGGTAGGCTTAGACTTTTTATGGGATAAAAAGATGCCTGAATCTTACTAGTGTTTCAAGTGTCAAGGGATACTTGAAAGACTTCATCTTTAATAAAGATATGCTTCATCTTTATGAGGATTAAGAAATTATGCTTAATTCTTTTGGACAAGTAAAAGATATGCTGAAATCTTTAATAAGCCATTGAAACAATGCCGTTTGTTTGTTTAGTCTTTCCCTCCCGGCGACCTTTTTACAAAGAGGTCTGGGGCAGGTACAATTGGTTTGACATTGCAGATAAAACCCGGCGGTTGTACCTTTGGGTGGTTATATTAACTGATTTGCAATTCGCGATATTTGTATTTCCTCCCCGACGATCTTTTACAAAGAAGTGGGGTTAGGAACAATTGGGGTTAACTTTTAAAACTTTAAATCACCCGGCGGGTGCAACCTGGAAGGGTGGGATGCCCGAATTTGCAAAATTCAGTTTAGTTGACCAGACAATTGAGGGATGCATTGTGTATCGCCTCCTTCAACATACGGCGCTTTAGGGCACAATTGGGGTTAACGTTTTTTCAACTAATATTCACCCGGCGGGTGCTCCTTGGAGGAATGGGAATAACGAATTTACAATTCAGTTAGTTAACCAGACAATTGAGGGATACGTTTTGTATCACCGCCTTCATCATACGGCGATCTAAAAACGATACTTCGGGAGAAGTTAGATCTCGTATATTTGTCAGGCTTCCCAGTTTTTTTATCTACGAGATAATTCGGGGGCCGGCGTCTTTTTTAGGTGGGGTTTTTCCAAAATTGAATCTTGAAACAAACACCACCGGAAAGACTTAATCAGTTATAAACACCATGCTGGTCTTTATATATTATGTCAAGAGGGTATTCATAAATCTTTTGGACAAATTAAGGTATTCTGAAATCTTTTACTTAGGAAACCCCACCGCGTAGCAGGCTGTAGTCGTTGAGTATTAAGTCTCGTTACACGGCGGGTTATTTAACACTTGTGTGCGAACATGTTTGGGTTAACCTTATGAGCATTAATTCCTGGAAATTTGCTTTTTCCAGAGCTGGGCCCCGGCGGGTCTATGCAGACCCTGGAGTTAGTATCCCACCAGTCTCTGTCATGGCTACCTTTGCCCCGGTTTTTGGCTTTATGCATTACGCACTCCGGTTCAGGTATCCCTATTTTGCACACACCCTTTGTATAAAAGGTGTTAAAATGTCTCGTTTGGTGTGGGTTACCTTTCCGGCGTTTTTTCTCGTTGCTCCGAGAACAACGTTTTTTGTTTACCTAGTTTTAGTCAGGATGGTTCAATATAGGTAAGTTACCCCGACGCGTTTGGTCGCTTGAGGGCTCATAAGAAACTGCGTTTTCTGTGGTCGAGCCTGGGATCAGGCCTCCTGTGTTAGTCATTGCTTTATGCATTACGCCCTCCTGTCATGTATAGTTTAGTGTGGGTTACCTTTCCGGCATATTTCTCGTTGCTCCGAGGACACCGTTTTTGTTTACCAAGTTTTAGTCAGGATGGCTAAAATAGGTAAGTTACCCTGACGAGTTTGGTCGCTTGAGGGCTCATCAGAAACTGCGTTTTCTATGATCAAGCCTGGGATCAGGCTTCCTGGGTTATACCCGTCGAGGGGGGCTCCACACAATTTTCTAGGTGATAAGGCTGACACCTGTTGGACTTAGTTTTCTCTGCTTTTCAAAGCCATTGAAACATTGCTGTCTGTTTGTTTGGTCTTTACCTCCCGGCGACCTTTTTACAAAGAGGTCTGGGGCAGGTATAATTGGTTTGACATTGCATATAATATCCGGCGGTTGTACCTTTGAGTGGTTATATTAACGGTTTTGCGATTCAAGATAATTTGCCAAACAATTGAAAGTGTAAAGGGATACTTGAAAGACTTCATCTTTAATAAAGATATGCTTCATCTTTATGAGGATTAAGAAGTTATGCTTAATTCTTTTGGACGGGTAAAAGATATGCTGAAATCCTTAATAAGCCATTGAAACAATGCCGTTTGTTTGTTTAGTCTTTCCCTCCCGGCGACCTTTTTACAAAGAGGTCTGGGGCAGGTACAATTGGTTTGACATTGCATATAAAACCCGGCGGTTGTACCATTGGGTGGTTATATTAACTGATTTGCAATTCGCGATATTTTGCCAAACAATTGCTTGATACAATAGGGTGTCACGGCCTTCAAGACAGCGATCTATGAGGGCTTCTGGGAGAAGCCAGATTAGAGATTAAGATAGGCTTAGACTTTTTATAGGATAAAAAGATGCCGGAATCTTGCTAGTGTTTCAAGTGTAAAGGGATACTGGCAAGACTTCATCTTTAATAAAGATATGCTTCATCTTTATGAGGGTTCAGAAGATATGCTTAAATCTTCTGGACGGGTAAAGATATGCTGAAATCTTTAATATGAAACTAAAGGGACAACGAAAAGTAGTGATGGAGTGCTACGGTTCGTTGACCGGCGGTTTTGAGGGACATATTTTGTACCATTTTTTGGGGGTAACCCTCTGAGCATTAATCCCCGGAAATCTTTCCAGGGCGGAGTACCGGTGTTGCACCAGGTGACCAGGTAGTTCACGGGGGCGGGGTAGTTTTCTCCCAGTCTCTGTCGTGTCGGCACTTGAACCTCTCATTGCGGTATGTTCAACGCCGTTAAGCTCAGGTAGCCCTATCTTATTTCTATTTGTTAATGAAATATTTTAATAGTTGAATCATAATAAACATATATATTTTCTATGATTATATTATGATAATATTATGTTTATTGATAGTAATTTATTTTAATAGACTTAAAAATTTAAATTACCTTAATTAGTATACTTTCTGATTTTGCTCCCCAGCTCTACTTTCAATGTGTTAACGAGCTATGGGAGTTTTTAATTATCATAAACCTTTACGGGACTCGGACGAGGGCTCCCATTCAGGGAGTATACCGAGCTCGCAAGCGAGGGACAGCCACAGCCAAGGTGTATGGCGATACTCACAGTCATACCTCACCCGCCGGCCGATAACGCCGGCGGACGAACCTGACGCTCTGATGACGGACGAGAATAGGTTGATTTACATTTATCTATTTTCCGCCGCCAGACGCGTCTCTAATGTGCCACGTAGTCCACAAACTACAGGATTAGCGAGGCGTTGTCTCGCTAATCGCGCCCCTGTGGCCGGCGCAGTGGGGTACCAGCATTTGAACACGTGGTGCCCGCACCCAGTGTCACTCCTGGTCGGGTTGTTCCACTTAGAACACAGTTGGGAACCTAGAAACCTCGCGGACTTGTTCATTTTGGACAGTCAGGAGGCCAAGTGGCTAGCACCATCTGGTAGCGACGTGACCAAGATATTCACGAATCATTATACCCAGTCTACAAAGCGACAGTTTCCATCGCATTGGCAAGCTTGTACGTCTCGGATTCTTCGAACAACACGAACTGTGCCCCCGGTGGCGTGGGTTGTTTATTATTTAATTTATCTGTTCATGCAGAAACATTTATCTGAAAGTGATTTATGTGGGCAGGTTTTAAACTCCGCCCACCTTCCCCGTCGGCTCAGGCCTACATGGTCTCTGGACAAAGCATCGTCGCATTAGTTTTTAATGATTTATATTATCTGTTTGAGCAGAAACGTTTATCTGTGGTAACGTTAAAAAATCACTTAACTGCGATTAAAGTGCCCTTTTTAGACCTTACAGGTCTCTCCATACCGGTAGCGGAGGAAACAGGTTTTATGAGGGCATGTTTTAAACTCCGCCCACCTCCCCGTCAGCTCATGCCTACTTGGTCTCTGGACAAGGCATTGTCTTTACTTCACTCTCGTCTGTACCAAAATACTGCAGATTTTGCATTACCCTTTACAAAAGGCTGTATTCCTTTTGGCTTTGGCCATCGGGAACAGAGTGTCTGAGCTGGCGGCGATGAGCAACACACCTAATTGCCTTAGGTTTGGTAGACTTAATGAATGTATTCACATTGCACCTTCCCCGGGATTTGTAGCCAAGACTGAGCACAGTGCACACGTGTTTTCTGAGTTCACGGTGCCGGCGTTAAAAAGGGGAAAGGTGCACCATTTCTATGGCCAGTGCAAGCTCTAACCAAATATTTGAGAGTGGCTCCTCTAACCCCCAAACTGCTTTGTGGGTAGCGAGTACGGGTAAACGCTTACTGAAACGGAGATTAGCTTCTCTTCTGGTCGAAGTCATTAAAGAGAGTAATCCCGGCGTTGTGGGTAGGGCCCACGATTTACGCAAATGGGCAACCTCTTTACGTTTCCTGAAGAACTTTTCAGTAGAAGATATTTCGTCCACACAGTTGTGGGCGTCTAATCATACGTTTTTGACTAGATACTTGTCAGTTGCTCTAGACAAACCTTCCTTACTATGAATAGCTTTAACCCTTCTCTAGCGGGTGCTCTGTGGCCGTTTTGAGCCTTTCTGGGCCGTTCTGACTGCTATATCAACCATCAGTATGAAAGGAACTGTATTGCGCCGAAAACTAGGTGGAAATCGCTACACAATGACGCCACATACAGCTACGTAGCACTCGTGGAGCACTGACAGTGTTACCTCGAAGATGGAAGTTTAGCTGATTTTGCTACCTTGCTCACTTTTAGCGAACTATTGGTTACACTGTCATCCTCACGCGCGGTGGGGGAACTGGAGTTAGTGTGGGCCGGGAGGCCACAGATGTCGGACGTATGGATCATTACTATCCCACCCATTTTCACTCGATTTCCACCCTTTTTTCACCCGTTTTTTGCCAGTTTTTTCAACTCGACTTATGTGGTGAGCCGCTTTTTAAGGGTTAAGGCAGAGGGTCTAGGTGGCCCTTCAGTCACTTTTGTTTACTTTCAAGGAAAAAAGGGGGGGGGGTGCAGTCAGTGTAACATAGGACACCCTAGACCCCGCCGGAATGTAAGAGCTGTGATACAATTTATGGATAATGTGATATGAAAATTTCTCTGCGAGAAATTGTGCTAGTACAATGTTAGTACAAACAACGGGGTTGTTATAGTAGTTTTAGCTGTGAAAGCAATTTAGTATTAAACAGTGGAGATCTTTTGCAAATTATTTCCACGAATATTATGGGGTTTATTATGTGCACATGTAAAACTTATAACTTGTTATTTTTGTCACCACTCGTTGAGTGGGGTGCCTTTGTAACTACAGATCTGTTCACAGAATCTCCAGAGTTACCTTTTTTTGTCAAGCAGGCTTCTTTGAAGCACGCACCTGCTTGAACCCCTTTTTTGTATATATATGGGCTGCGCCGTATTTATATATACTGTAGTTTCAAAGTAAGAATACTATGAGGTTGTTTGATTATCTGCTTTTCTAGAGTTATGATATGATTACGAATGTCCCCCTCCAGTCTTAGAAATCAGGCATGTTCGTCAATGATGGAGGGGCCACTAATAAATTATAGGTTTGACTCCTGTAAGGAGATAAAGAAAACCTAATATTTAGTAGTGGCCCCGTAATCATTGACGACTGGGGCCCTCCCGATCATCCCCTTCCCATTCGTTGATGTATTAAGGATTTTGGTTTACTTGATATGTCAGTGAAGGAAGAATGACGCCTGAATCAGCGTCTGGTCAAAGATCCTCACAAGTACATCCACGATATGATGGAAAGCTTATTGGATAGTTATTCTTATTTTGTTTTTGTTTTTATTTTTTACGAAGTTTTTTCGTAGTGAGAACCCAATTCATAATGACTGAAGCCATGAGTGAGGTCGCGTGCACTCATGATGAAGGCTCCTCAGATTTTAAATGCTCTGCGCGGTAGATTCAAACTATGGCGGATTAGTGTTTGAAGAGGATGCCTTATGTAATAGGCATGTTCGTCAATGATTACGGGGCCACTACTAAATATTAGGTTTTCTTTATCTCCTTACAGGAGTCAAACCTATAATGATGTGTTTCAGCTAGGTTAGAAGCCCAGGTTGGGCTTGCGTATTCCATCACTGATCTTATGTATTGTTTATATACTGTGGTGGTAGTTTCCCTGTTGTGTATTTTGTGTGAGCAAGTGACCTGAGGGCGCCAAGTCTGGGTGTCAGCTTCTTTTCAATGTTTGTGGTGTGCTGTTTGAATGTCACATGAGTATCATATGTCACTCCCAGGATCCTGGGTGCGTGTGTATGTGTTAGGGGTGTGCTGTTTATGGTGAGTTGAGGGATGTATTCGTGTTCTCCTGTCCAACTTGTGAGCAGGGTTGCGGTGGATTTGGCTGGGGCTAGATTAAGTCTGTTTGTAGTGCACCAGCCATGTAGTGTGTTGAGATAGGGTTGAAGGAGATCTGTTGCTCTTTTTGGGTCATGGTGCGTGCATGTGAGTGCTATGTCATCTGCATAGGAGGCTAAGTTTATTTGGGGCGTATTGGGTGTAGTTATATCGTGCATGTACAGATTGAAGAGTGCGGGCGACAGGACGGATCCTTGTGGGACTCCGTTTGGAAAGTTTCTGATTTTAGATGACTGACCGGCAAAAGATATGTGTGCACATCTGCCTGCTAGGAAGTTGGCCAGCCACCTTTTTGTGTTGTTGTGCATGTTTGTGTTGTAGATTTTGTTTGTTAGGTTGTGCCGGGGGATGGCATCGAAGGCCTTACCAATGTCGAGTGTGGCTAATTGTGATCTGTGTGGTGGTCCAGCTTAGTTGATGCCGTCGAAAGCTCCTTGTGTAAGGTTTGTGAGAAGACTGTTTGTGGAGTGCAGCGGCCTAAAGCCATGTTGTGTTGGAGCTAGGGGTAGGTCAGGTGTAATTAGTTGCAATACTAGGCGCTCCATGACTCTGGAGGGGGAGCAAAGGAGTGTGACGGGGCGATGCGAGGAGGGTAGCGTGGGGTCCCTGTTGGGTTTGGGGAATGTGATGATGATACCAATGTCTGGTATTGTGTTGTGTGAATAGCTGTAGTTTGATATATTAGTGAGTGCTTGTATGCCTTGTGGTCCCAGGTGTCTGAGGTGTATGTTGCTTATGTTGTCTAGGCCACAGGCGGGTGAGTGCTTGAGATTGTTGATGATATGCTTTGTCTGGTGATTGGTGAAGGGTGTATAGTCAGGGTCTGTGGGGAATTGTCTCTTACGTTGGATGACACGCCGGTCGTCTTTGTGAGGTTTTAGGTGGCTGACATGTGAGAAGTGATTGATGAGAGTGTTTGCTTGTTGTTTACATGAAGGAGTAGAGTCTGTTGTTGTGATTGCAGCATGTGATTGTGTTGTGTTGCTGTTGGAAAGTGTGATGCTGTTTAGTGTTTTGTAGAGTTTTTTGGGGTTTGTTTTGTGATCAAGTGTTTGTAGGAAGTTATTCCAATTTAGTTTTTGTTGTTCTTGTATTTTGTTGTTAGTTTGGGTGTTGAGTGCTTGAATTTGTTGTGTGATGTCTTGTGTGTGGGGTGCTGGGGAGTGTTTCAGTATGTCACGTTGTCTGATGAGGTTTTGAATTTCTGGTGTGAAGTTGGGGTTGTGTCTTTTTCTTTTACCTCTTGGAATGTGTTTCTTGTCAGCGTTTTGGATAGTTTTATTGAGTATGTGTACAGCATTGTTGATGTTAGTGATGGGTGTACTGTTTAGAGTTGTGAAGTGTTGTTCTGTCTCATTTGTGAATGCTTCCCAGTTAGCTCTTTTATAATTGGTGTATGTGTGTTTGTGGCTAGCTGGGGTGAGTCTGGTTTTGGTGGTGATAATGATCGGGAGGTGGTCAGAGCCTAAGGTTCTGACCACCCTCCAGGATGTTGTGGGGACGAGTTCTGGGGAGCAAAAGGTGATGTCTGGAGATGATGTCCTGGAGGAAACTTTGTTGCTCCATTTGGTTTCATGCAAACTCTTTCTATTTTAAGAAATTAACACATAATTGTGTTGGTGCTCTTGCACTGGAGGAAACTTTGTTGCTCCATTTGGTTTCATGCAAACTCTTTCTATTTTAAGAAATTAACATATAATTGTGTTGGTGCTCTTGCACTGTAGGAATCTGAAGCACTTCATAATATTCATATACAGTAAAAGTCCGTTAATCCGACGACCGATGATTCGAATCTCCCAATAGTCCAAATTTTTCAATTTGAGGCAAAATCCGAATTCACCCGATGGTCCGAATTTCAAGAAGTCCCAAAGTCCCCTTTTTGAGGCATTAGTCCACTCAAATGACACATAATGGAGCACACACATATCATATGTTCATTAATTCACTTTAAAAGTTTACCATTGTCATTGTAGCCTATTACCTATTTCAAAACATTCAGATTAATGGTCAAAGGAAGCTACTGATATAAACGTAAACACCTTCTTCTTCTTCTTCCACATCGTCTGCTAGAGAGTTTGTTTTGCTCTTGAACGCATCCTTGGGACGCTCCGATGCGCTACTGGCTTGCACCGCATTTTCTGCAAGCGCATTCAGTCTTGAGCTTGAAAACGCACCTTTGGACGTTCCGATACGCTACTATTTATAGTTCAGTGATCGGAGCGTCCCAAGGGTGCTTTCAATACAATATAATATAACAGAGCACGTCACAAAAGGAAAATCACAAAAGGAAAATTACAAGAACCTCTCAGGGAAGTGCCGTTGTTAAGGCATTACTTCCCGAACCACATCTGATCTGATCTTCAAGAGCAAGACAAACTCGCTAGTAGACGGAAGAAGAAGAAGACGACGATGCGGACATATGGTGTTTACGTTTATATCAGCAGATTCCTTTGACCATTAATCTGAATGTTTTGTAATAAGGCTACAATGACAATGGTAAACTTTTGAAGTGATTTCATGAACATATGATATGTGTGTGTGCACCATTGTGTCATTTGGGTGGCCTAATGCCTCAATGTTTTCGTCATACACAGGTTCATAGGGGTAAAGTCCGATAATCCGAAAAATCCACTAATCCGAACGAGGGCTGGTCCGCTGCCCTTCGGATTAACGGAAGTTTACTGTACTTTATTTACTCGAAACCATTTAGTACCTGGAGTTCTAAACCCGGAGACCCGGAGAGAACGGAGGGACACAGGAGCCCCGCCGACTCCGGGACTCGAAGCATGCAAATTGTATAGGTTTAGTTGGTGCTCTTGCACTTGGTCATGCAAACTCTTAGGAATCATTGGTATCGAAGCACTTCATAACATATTACTCATATAGGAAGAGAACAATTGGTCCCTCATGTAAAATTCAGTAGAGGGAAGCCGAGCTAGCTAGGCCTATTGGCCGCCCTCGTGGACACTTGCCCGAGGTGGCGAACAAAGCATGGCCTTATAAATAAGTACTGGTACAAGAATGGGACATATAAGGGAATCAATAAGTCTAGCTAAGAACCTATCAGCTCGAAGTAATGCTAGAAGCATGCAAACTATAAAGTGAAGCGACTTATAAAAGTGAAGCGACTTTGAAAAATTTAATACTAGTAGAATTTCAGGAAATAATGTAGGCTACTTTACGACAAAGAAAACTTGAATTAATAATATCCTTAGAGTTCAACGTGTATCCTGAGGGCACACGAATAAGATGAATAATAGCCTACGATAAGTAAATAATTAAATGCAAGCATTGTATAGGATATAGCCTATTATAGCAATAATCACTTACTACGACGAACAACAAATATTAAGAATGGCGAAGCGGTATCCATATAGTTTCGGAGTGGACAGGCGTGGACGGTGGCCCTCTGAAACATACAGAGCGATTACTAAATTCATGTTTGGACCTAACTCAAATAATATATAACAAGGATTCACTTGGAGTGAGAAAGCCAGGCAAACGCTGAGATGCCCAGAGCAAGGGGGCACACGTCCGACTCGCCTGGATCACAACCGTAAAGAGGCAGATAAACACGCTAGAAAATCTGGCATCACGTGCAAGGGAAGCATGACGACAGCAAAGCTGGAGGGCTGAGGCACCGGGAGGTTTGAAATGATAGATTCTTCTTTAAAATTTTATTTCTAGTGGTATTCATTTTCAATGACGAGCCCTTGGTAAGATTTAATGGGTATTAACCAAGGATTGTTTTTATGCTATATACGCAACGGTTGTGATAAGAACTCCGGGGAATCCCGAACGGGTCCCGGAATCTCAGCCTATATATAGTATAGGCTCTCCGTCATTGACGAAGGAACCAATACTAAATTAGGTGAGTACACTCTGCACCGACGTCTCTCTCAAAGGGTTAGGAGCTGTTCTAATGCAACCAGATGAACGAAGCAAGATGAAAGTCATTGGATATGCAAGTCTGGTGTTGAATGATGCTGAAACTAGGTATCACAAGACGGAATGGGAAACCCTTGCAGTAGCTTGGGCATTGAAACATTTCAGGGACATCATCCTTGGTTACAAAATCGACCTCTATACAGACAATGAGGCGGTCACAAAGATATTCAAGGGTGGTAAGAACCTCACTGGCAGACTAGCGCGGTGGTACGAGACGGTATTGCAGTTTGATCCGACTCTGTATCATATCAAAGGTAAAGCAAACGTAGCGGCAGATGCACTATCCAGAAATGTGCAAGTAGCCCCGGTGATTTCGCTACTGACGCTAACAGAAGCCCAAGTGAAAGAAGAGCAACGCAAGGATTCGTTGTGGTCCAAAGTAATCTATTCCTTAGAATCAGGGGATAACACAACTCTCCCAGAACTACCCGTACCTCACACGCAAATCCGGTTGCTGGACGGACTACTAGTTAAGATTTATTCCCACAGACCTTGACGCACACCCTCGTGTAGTGATTCCAGACACGCTTACAGAAGCAGTACTTATGCAGACGCACGATGCTCCCCAAGCTGGTCATCCAGGAAGGGATAGAACGCTCGTAGCGACGAGAAAGAAGTACTACTGGAAAACGATGAGAAAGGATATTGAACAACACTTAGCAAGATGTCTCTCTTGTGCCCTGCACAAAGGAACCTGTGATGGACCCGCACCAATCTTGGAGTATCCAACGCCTTCACTTCCATTCGACACTGTATCAGTGGATTTGCTGAAGTTTCCGCGGAGTCACCAGGATTCACAGTACAGGTATCTTCTAGTATGTGTTGATTTCTTCTCAAGATTCGTAGTCCTAGCCCCGCTTAACCTCTCCGCTGCGTACCCCCTATAGTATACAGCTACCTCTGTGCGCAGGTATTTAGGCTGTTTTCTTCACTCAAATCGTCATCGTACCATAAATATCATTAATACTTATCCATATGTGCCTATTTTACGTTGATTATAAAGGTATTAATCTGTTACAGCAATAAAACGAGTGGAAACAGCGTTTGGATGGTCAAAATCGGCGATAGAGGCTGAGGCAGGCTGAGGCAGCCTGCGAGGCAGCCAGCCGTCACGACGGCTGGAGAGACACTGTTGCGTGGTAGTCTCTCTCTCGCTCTTTCCCACGCTTGGTAACACAGATGACCACGCCCTGCTAGCAACTCGCTAACGTTAGCACGAAAATATACCTAAGAATAAGGGAATAACAGGGAGAATAGGTGATAATTGAAGGGGGGAGGGGGAAAGGGGGGAAGGAGGGGATGTGGAGGAGTGATATTTGCCATGGCCAAGGGGCAATAAAAAAAAATAAACAAAATAAATAAAATGATACTGGGTTGGTTTAAATGTGGTTTTTTTTAGGACTTGGATTATATAAGGCTTCCCGCAGCCCACCGGTAGGCCTTATATAAGTCTTGCCGCACTTTCTGGGTTAAAACTAAAACAGCGGATGAAGTTGCTTATGCACTAGTAACGCATCTCATCTGTCCGTTCTCCTGCCCTAAGACGCTCCTCTCGGACAACGGGTTGGAATTTAAGAACCAGGTGATTGCAGGTATCTGTGATATCTATGGTATCAAGCAATCTTACATTGCAGCATACCACCCAGCTTCAAATGGGTTGGTAGAACGCATGAATAGGACACTCCAAGAAATCCTAAGGCATGTAGTAAACCCGCTCCAAGAAGCGTGGGAAGACTGCCTTCCACAGGTAGCAGCTTGTGTAAATGGCTCTGTAAACTCTTCAACGGATAAGACGCCACATTACATCGTGTATGGACAAGATAAGATTTTTCCATACGACCTGCTATCCAAACCTCGCACACCAGTCTATAATCAAGAGGACTATGCTAAGAGACAGCTGCAGGTCTTTAGCAAGATCCACCAGCAGGTCTGAGATCATTTACAGGCATCCCGGGCAGAAATGATAAGGAAACAGCATAAAAGAGCACACCAAACTGTTCTTGTAGTAGGTGACAAAGTAATGTGCCTAGATCCTGTGAGAGAGTCAAAGCTTTCACAGAAGTTCAGAGGACCCTATATTGTTACGGGGCATGAATCCGGAAACAAGTATGAGGTTGTAGATCCTACCACCAACAAGGTAGAAGTAATTCATGGTGACAGGTTAAAACGGGTGAGCCCAGAACTCTCCGTAGATGGCCATATTATACCTGATCCATCACCTTCGGCGGTGCAGCCAAATGCACATACCACAACTGACTACGCACAGACAAACGAGTATAGGCGGAAGCTTCGTTCTGCTAGCAGAGCGTTCTAAGACTACTTACAAATACAGTTGTAATAAATTGCGCAATTAAGACCACTCTAGTCAGAGAGTGAAGTATTTTATACAAATCATCGTTCTGTTAACGTTACATAACTGACAGAGCAAGCCATTCCCCACGTACAGTCGACGCTCCATTTAACAGACGTCGATTTAACGGATTTCGGATTTAACGGACTCCAGCTGGTAAATTAGGCCTCTAAAATCAACCAACAGTTTTAGACATATCGAGTCTACACACAGGTATCGAGTCTACACACACTCAGATGTAACATATAAACTAAACACTATGGTACACAATGCTAATATAATTGCCCAATAATGTATATAATGCTTATTGTTTGGCATTATGAGTATTGTACATATCAGTAATGGGCGAAATTGTAACTATCCTGGAGACGCCATTTGCAATGTTTACGTTTTGGCCTGACGCTACGGTACAACGATCCGGTACACTGAACTTTCGGTACAGTAACAATATCGTCACCTTTTCGTTTTTTTATTTCGTAGGCTACAAATTTGCATCCACATAATATATTATGGTATTATTGGGTATTATTGTAATAAATAAAACACACTTTGATATTGCTTTATATTTATCCCATAAAATATTACGAACTATGAATACTTTGGTAGTATCCAAAATAGTAGGCCACAGTATTGCGTACCAAAACAGACCTTGCACCGTATTGTTTGACTGAACAGGGATGCCAAAATGTAAACATTGCAAATGGCGTCTCCAGGATAGGGTTTATTTACAATTTCGCCCATTACTGATATGTACAATACTCATAATGCCAAACAATAAGCATTATAAACATTATTGGGAAATTATATTAGCATTGTGTACCATAGTATGTAAATAAGGTAAGAAAAACCGAATTTTTGTCATTTTATTAATGAATAGGCTAGGGCCTAACCACTTTTCAGAGGTCATTTGCACTTAACGGACTTTTGCACTTAACGGACTTCGCTTCCCCCCTAAAAGTCCGTTAAATGGAGGGCTGACTGTACATCCTACTGGGCGAGTGAAGTACAGTATTCTATTAGTAACCCTACGAGTAGAATATTACCCTTTCTCCCGAGAAAGATGACCAGGTTAATGAAAGCCCTTCTTCTACTTGCAACACTAATTGTGGTTGATTCTACGACACCCTCGTTTCTGAAACCCGGCGCCCTTGTAGCCCAAGTTGGAAGAGTTATCATTGCGGAAGATGTAGTAGCAGTTCAGTATGATTTCGGAGACCTTCTTGACATCTCCCGTGATGTTGAGACTCTCCAACGTCGCCTAGACAGATTACACTCTACTTTCACTTTCCTACTGACTAATCAGACAATGCCCCGTGACTTACGACTTACAGTTATACTCCAACGCTCACGTGTAGCTCGTATAAATCGTAAATTACGGAAGATCCAATTTGCCCTGCCTGAAGACCCTACCCAGGTAGCCAAACACGCTCACTCACGGCATACAAAGAGAAGACTTTTCAATTTTGTTGGCCTAATCTCCCATGAGCTCTTTGGAACAGCACAAGCTTCTGATGTTGAAAAACTGGGAAAGAGACTTAGTGTACTGGAGACAGCAGCAAGAGCCATGAATAGAGTCTTGAGTTATGACTCAATAGCAATGAAGGATGTATTCACGACAGTTAACTCGGTAATTTCGACAATGAATAACTTGACACAAGTAGTTAATTCCCTAGTTTCTGATGGACATTCCACAGATAAAGTCATATACCTGTCCGAGATTGCCCAAGAAACCCCCATATGTAGGTACCACAGACGGGGAACATGTCGGCACGGCAAATTTGGGACAAAATGTGAGTACCGTCATCCTAAGGTCTGTCGTAAACTCCTAAATCATGGGCCAAATAGAGACTAAGGATGCCAACTAGGGAAAAAATGCTCATTTCTCCACCCTAAGATGTGCGAGGACTCTATCTCCAAGCAGGAATGTTTGAATAGTAACTGTAAATTACCTCACATCAAAGGGACAAAGAGACACCAAGCCAAGCAAGATGTAAATCCAGTACTGGTACCTGCCACCGCTCAAGTGCCCCACATGGCCTCGAAGAAAGTCGACGCTGTCCAGGATACAAATTCAGCCCCTGCTTTTTTAGAATTAATGGTGGGGGTGAAAAGGACCCTCGACACGCTAACGAAAGCCATGGAGTCACAAGCGTCCATAATCAGCACACACCTAATGGGCAATCAACACAACAATGTCCCAACACATACCCAAATGTTTCCATGGCTAAATGCCATGAAATCATGCTAGAAAATGCAATGATGGGCAATATTCAAGGTCTATTCCCTAAGACAAATAAAAGCAAAATCCCCTTCATTGCTGAGCTTGCCGAAGAAAATGACCTAATGTTCATTGCCCTGACAGAGACTCATCTCAAAAGTGAGGTGAGTGATGCAGAAATAATAGTGGCAAATTACACCTCCTACAGAGCAGATCGTGAAAATAGAAGCCATGGTGGAGTCATCACATATGTAAGAAATGACCTAGCCTCAGATACAAAACCAATACTAGTCTACTCTGATACTCAAGTAGAAATGCTGGCTCTCCACATTAAGTCACTCAATGTAATTATTCTCAATTGCTATCGCCCCCCATCATGCACCCTTGAAAGTTACAATAATTCACACAGCAGAATCGACAAGCTAATCGACGATATGCCAACCCCAACACCAGACATCATCATCTGCGGAGACTTCAACTTTCCTATCATCCATTGGCCAGAAGGAAAGGTCTCAGGAGGTACCAGAGAGGAGCAAGCACAAGCCAGGCTTCTCCTTAAACTCTCTGACAAGCTTTTCCTCACACAACTGATAACCAAGCCTACCAGAGTCAATAACACACTCGACCTCCTCTTCACTAACAACCAGGATATAGTTGCCGACTACTCAGTGGAGAAGACAATATTCTCTGACCACAGCCTTGTAACTATACACACTATGTACAGGAAGGCTGGGGCTCAAGCTGAAACTGTAACTCCGCCAACAAAACCAACAAACCTATTCTCAAATTTGAACTTCTTCAGTGAAGCAATTGACTGGGTAAATCTCCAAACTTCCCTCTCCCAGACAAATTGGGACCTGATCCTCCATGACAAGGATCCAAATGCCATGCTTGACACCATCCTCAGCACCCTACTGAAGGAGTGTCAGCATCACATTCCCCAAAGGAGGAAACCTTCCAACGCTCGGCACCTCAAAATCCCGAGGGACCGAAAAATCCTAATGCAGAAAAGATCATCACTCAACGAACAGCTCAATAACACCCAAAACAAAACGAGGAAGCTTGCACTATCTACCAAGATTGCAAGCATAGAAACTCAAATTAAAGCATCCCATGAGCATCAAAAGCAAAGAGAGGAAGATCGTGCAGTACTGAACATCAAGCGGAACCCCAAATTCTTTTACAGTTACTGCAGGCGCTTCTCAAAAATTAAGACGCAAGTGGGGCCATTAAGAACAGAGGATGGTGAAGCTGTAAACGACCCCAAAGATGTATGTCGGATCCTGCAAACACAGTACGAGAATGTCTTCAGCACACCACAGCCAGCAACTGCAATCCAGGACCCCAAAGCTTTCTTCACGGAAGACACTCCACAACCGACTCGACTAAGTGATATTGAACTGACTGAGGCAGACCTACGAAAAGCCATCAAAGAACTGAGAACGAATGCAGCTGCTGGTCCTGACGGAGTACCAGCCATACTACTGATTAAATGCTGTGACGCCCTGATTCCTCCTATCTGCAAGCTTTGGAGACACTCAATGGACACAGGCACAATTCCATCCTCACTAAAACAGGCCATCATTACTCCAGTCTACAAGGGTGGTGAAAAGAGCCTGGCGAAGAACTATCGACCGGTAGCTCTAACATCCCACCTCATCAAGATATTTGAAAAAGTCCTGAGGAACAAGCTTGTCAACTTCCTGGAGAAAAATGGCCTTATGAACTCCAGCCAGCATGGCTTCCGGAAAGGCAGATCATGCCTTTCGAAGCTCCTGGCACATCATGACTGGCTACTCCACAGGCTTGCAGAGGGAGAAAATGTGGATGTCGTGTTTCTAGACTTTGCTAAAGCATTCGACAAGGTGGATCACGGCATCCTCCTTCACAAGATTAAGAAACTCGGCATCCAAGGCAAAATAGGTGTGTGGCTGCACAGTTTCCTCTCCGCAAGAACGCAGACTGTTGCTGTTAAGGGCCACACATCTGAAAAGTCCCACGTCATTAGTGGAGTACCCCAGGGATCAGTATTAGGACCTCTGCTCTTCCTTATACTGATAGGGGACATTGATGATGGAGTTGGTCAATCAGTTATCTCTTCCTTTGCTGACGATACGAACATAAGTCGTGTCGTAAGAAATGAAGAGGATATTCATAATCTCCAGGATGACCTCGACAAAATCTACAAATGGGCAGACGAAAACAACATGACCTTCAACGAAGAAAAGTTTGAAGCGTTACGATGTGGCCCGAAACAAACCCTCAAGGACACCACCAAACTACTCACTGCAGGCGGCCACGACATCACCCCCAAGCCACATGTGAGATGCCTAGGTGTGCAATTGTCCGACGATGCCACATTTCAACACCACATTTCTGCAGCTGTCAAGAAAGCCAAGGGAATGGCCGGATGGATTCTACGGACGTTCAACTCCAGGGAACAAGAAACAATGCTAACTCTCTGGAGGTCTATGGTACAACCCTTCCTTGACTACTGTAGTCAACTATGGTCGCCACAAAAAGGGGTACATACGAGATCTTGAGTCCGTCCAGAGGTCCTTCACTAGAAACATTCGGGGGATGAAGGACCTTAGCTACTGGGACCGGCTCAAGAAGCTAGGGCTGTACTCTCAGCAGAGAAGGCGAGACAGGTACTGCGCAATTTATGTGTGGAAAATCCTGGAGAAGCTGGTTCCAGATCCAACTGGTACTGAACTCCAGGAAAAACAAAATGGTCGGACTGGAAGGAAGTGTGAGAGGAGATCCCTCC
Organism: Paralithodes platypus; assembly: GCA_032716605.1. NCBI lineage: Eukaryota > Metazoa > Arthropoda > Malacostraca > Decapoda > Lithodidae > Paralithodes > Paralithodes platypus. The sequence goes on from CM064495.1 coordinate 25,666,080, forward strand.
CAACACAGGCACCAGAACGAGTGAGATCCCTCCTCGCGTCCAGCCTAGGCCACAATGGACCAAAACATTTCAACTCGCTGCCCAAGGAAGTGCGAGACATAGTAGGTTGCCCGGTAGACAGGTTCAAAGGGTTATTAGACAAGTTTCTAAAGACCCTCCCAGATGAACCACCAGTGTCTGGATACACTGCTAACTGCCGGGCGGCCTCAAACTCTATACCGGACCAGACGGACCTCCTTCGAAGGGACGCACGGGACGGACGCAGCGGTGGCGGACCACGACTGTGAGGACGGGACCTCTAGACGACTTCAAGTAAGATTCAAGTAAGTAAGAGATCCTGCAAGCTACTGAGGAAGATGTTAGCGAATTCTTTCTGGGTACGAAGAGGGTTCTAGCAAATCTCGTTGAGTAGCTAGAGTAATTATTCAGACCTTGGTTGTAGAATTAGGTTTACTTAGGAAATAGTTAACATCCTGAACTTCATATTGTGAAGTAATTTGTTGAGGAGGAACCTGTCTATCGTAGGCTTTAGTTGTAGACTGTCCCTTTTGGGGAGAGGAACATGTGTGATAGAGAAGCTGGCACGCCTTCTGGCACCTAAGTCACAACATTGTCTGTCAACATTTGGTTCATCAATGTTTTTTAACTCTAGAGATAGTTGTCCATTGTTAGACTGAGCTCTGAGGGGGGGTTAGCTTGTTTGCCAGAAAACTGCCCAAACAAGTCCCTCTGAGGGCTTAGCAACAGAGCCTTATTCCAGGTCGTTTGGGGAAACAATCTGCATGTGAATCGAGGTGAGAAGAGAGCCGGAGTAGCAATATCTTTGGGTATATTCTTGGACAATTGGGTGAGTGGATACTGTCTAGCTCTAGTTGCCTTAAAAATTGCAATCTTGATATTCCCAGTGGTCATCCGAGAATTACCACATGAAGCTCTTCTGATAAAATGAAGTGCAGACCTGGAGTTTTGTTCAGGGATAGAATCTGCTACTTGCCTCATGGCTTGTGCAAGTTGTTGTTGTGTGATAACATTGTCGTAGTTTAAAGTCTTTGTCAGTCCGTGCAGGGTAGGTGTATTAATCATGGGGTCAAATAGTTGGTTTACAACTATTGTTGGAGATCTGAGATATTTCCAGAACTCCTGGGGAATAGAGTCGGAGTTGTATATATGCATAGTGGTAAATTTTTGATTACGTCCAGCAATCGGTCTTGTGCATCTTTGTATGTAGATGCCTAAGCTCGTCCCTTTTAATAATCCACTCATTTGGTATTGGCACCAAGTCTGAATGACCTGTGTCAGCAATAGTAGGTGCTATCCTGGTAATTGTTTCCAGTATCGAGATTCACCAATTAGTAAAGGGGGAAGCTTCTTGAACATTTCATGAGCAGGTTGTTTAGGCTGGACAGGTAAATGAGACAGTGGGACTGTGTCTGGTATAGCATATTGTAACATGGGTGGAGCCAGAGACCTACTTTTGAGATCTCGGATAGCTTTATCTAAAGACGTAAATTTCTGTTCAATTTTTGTCTGTCAACTCATGCATAGATTTAAGAAAATACCTGAAGTTCACCCACCAAGCGGGCTCTGAGTAGGGACTATATCAGGAAACTCTTCTTCACTTTGTTCTAATGGATAGCCTCATTCTACTCCAACCCTCTTCGGTATGGTTACTGGTTTTCAATTCATACCACCCTACCATAGCATTGCTTATGACCAAAGGTTCTGGGGTATCCTTAGGAAGTACTTTTTTCTGTATTGCCCCAACCGTACTGTGACCAAAATGTCTGGAGCTGCCAGAGAAGGGTCTAAACGAACAGGTAAGTCCGTAGGAGGCTGAACAGGTGATTAGTGTATGGGTTTATGTACTTCAGCTTCAATATTCACCTGAATCAGTTTAGGGTGCTTTAATGTGGGTGGAGCAAGCAACTGGGTTTATTCAGATTGCTGTTCAATAGTATCAGCTAACTGTACTAGGGAAAGTGGAGGGGAAGCCTGGGGAACTGAAACCTCAGAACTTGGATCAGTCAAGGAAGTAGATGAGACAGGTAATTTATGTTTTTTGATGTAATAGGGTTAGCCGGGTGGCTGACCACATTAGACAATGTCAAAAGTCTGGGGGTATGTGGTGTAGAATGCAGGATTTTGGAATCATAACTGTGAGTCGAGTCGGGGAAGTTTGGTACTTAGCAGGTCGCCTTTTAGTTTGAGATTTGCTCACTTTCTTCTGTTTATTTACTGGAAGAATTTGAGTTGGAGGACCTATGTCTTTTCCTGCTAGATCCAGACATTTTCTTGTCAGGAGATGGAGAGGAGCTAGGGGTTCTAGAAAAAGATATTTCTAAAAAAGCTTACATACTTTGCCTCCATAATCCCTGGATATTTTGTTTAAGGTACCTGTAATGTAAGACTTTTACCGAACCCCACACAGATAATAACACTTGTTTGCATGTGACCGAGGGCATAAATGGTTTTTTGGGTCATGGTTATTAACAAAATTATGATTAGTGACTTAGTCACTTAGTGACATAGTCACTTAGCCGGTGAGCCGGAAACATTTAGTGTTTTGTAAAAATTAACTCACCTTAAAATATAAGGTGTTGGGCTCCTCCAGTGGTTATTACTTGGCCGAAAGGGATCGTTCTAATTGTTGAAGAGCCTCTTCTCCGGTAATGCAGCAGCTCGCCTGTGAAATACCAAGGAGTCAATGTTGCATGGTGGAAATAATACCGGAATAATTAGATCTGCTTCTATCTATCTATCTATTGCCGGATGCCTTACTCCCCTTACGAGGGTGGCCATACACAGAATGCCCCCAATCGGACCTATTCCCTGTGAGAGGGACAACCCGAGCCAGTTTAGTGAAGGACTTACAGGATTGACCACTCAATTTAGGATCCGTCCGACTCCGAGGCCCTCTGTGTATCTTGTTAGCACTATTTTTCTAGTGGTGTTCGGCTAATCCATCCACTAACCTGCCTTACCCTTAGGTAAGCAGTACGGATTTGTATCAGGTTTACTCCCCTAGACAGGTTGCCAACCAAGGCTGACGAGTCCCATCCACCCGACCTGCTTAGATCTGCTTAGATTTGGCAAAATAGGATCTAGTCATGCATCGTTTATTTTAAATAAACTGCAGTTGCCTTTTATGTAAGAAATAGTCTAGTGAATTATTACTCGGTGTCACTGAGTATAATTACTTGGTAATTTTTTAGTCAGGTATAGCCCTTTTAGAAAGGGAAAGAAAACTTGTACTTGCTTCCTGGAAATTAATTACAATTATGTAGTTAGTGAGAATCTACTTAGTAGGTGAACCTGAAACTTCTAGAGTTTTGCCCAGTGAACTCACCTTAAAGATTACGGTTTTGTTAGCCGAGTGAAGGGAGTAACAGGTGAGATGGTTAGGTCTACCCTGGCCTTGAAATCTGGAATACTGTTCATCTCTTGCTGTGGTTATCACTTGGCCGGGAGGGAACGTTTTGATTGATGTCCAGATTCTTCTCTGGTAACGCAGCGCATTACCTGAGCCTGTGAATCAATACCGAGGAGTCAATGTTGCATAGAGAGATGTAAATAGTACTTATTAGGCCTACTTAACTTGGGCAAAATTAGGATCTAGCCTTGTATTGTTTACTTTAAATAAGCTAATTAGATAGAAGTACTTATGTATGCTCTCGTTTCTATTGTAAGTCTGATAGTTATGTTAATTACTGGTAGCCGGGCCTGTCTCTAATATGGTGTGACATCCTTATTATAATGTGACCAAGCCTAGGGTACCCGGCAATAATTTCCATTTGATTCCATTATTGGAACGCTGGTTTGTCTTTATTAAAGTGTGACAAAGCTTAGGGTACCCGGTAAAATAATATCTGTTACTCTTACTGTTACTCGGACTTGTTCTTGTCATAGTATGACAAGGCTTTGGGTAACACAGCACCCATATGGTGGTCTCAATTTTTTTTGGTACCCGGGCCTGTCATAGTGAAACTATGAACTATGTCATGGTACCCGGTATCGTAATATGTCTCTAATATCCTTATTATCCTTATTATCGTATGACCAAGCCTAGAGTACCCGGCAATAATCCTAAACAGAGCAAATAACAAGAGAAACCTTACATGACAAGGTCACTGTTGTTCCAGCTGATCTGTGTAAACATTCAAGGTTGAGTATGAAAACGCATACTAGTAAACGTATGAAACGCACTTAAACAGGTGCCGTTTCAAAGGCTTGACATTTGTTTTGGTAAAATGATACCATCCGGGGATATTGGTACTTTACATGACATGGTCACTGTTGGTCCAGCTCGTGACAGCCGGCTCTGGCCTATTAGTATTCGGGGCTGTCTAGGTAAGGCCTAGAGTTTCCCGGTAAATGTTGTCTTGGAATCTGGGTTTGTCATCGTCGTGACAGCCTCCAGAGTACCCGGCTATGGCCTATTAGTACTCGGGGCTGTCTAGGTAAGGCCTAGAGTTGCCGGTAAATGTTGTCTTGGAATCCGGGTTTGTCATCGTCGTGACAGCCTCCAGAGTACCCGGCTATGACCTAGTAGTACCCTGGGCTGTTTTTATATTTTATATGGATTATAATACCCCCCGGGAATATTTAGTTTTTTAAAAGTCTCCAGAGTAACTGGCCGTAGCCTATTGGTACCCGGGACTGTTTTTTATACTAGATCTGTCTTTTACTGGCAGTATTGGTACCAGGGACTAGATAAGGTCTAGGGTACCCGGGGGCTTGAGAATTTTCAACAAGGCCATGGACTTTGCACTCGTAAGGTTAGGCCTACTCGGCCACGAGTGTTATTTGGCGATCCTTTATGTAACTTGTACATGTTTTTTAAATTCTTATATCTTTGTAAGTCAGTGAGATATAAACATGCTTTGTAAATCTTTTATATCTTTGTAAGTCAGTGAGATATAAATATGTTTTTAAAAATTCTTATATCTTTGTAAGTCAGTGAGATATATTCAATCAAGATTTTATTGCGAGTACTTTGGCTACTAATTGTTGTAGGCTTACTTGGTACCCTTTGGAGAAAAAAAAAATATGAGTGCCTAAAAAGTAGTACAAAATAGGCTACTATAAAAAGGTTGATAATGCATTTGAACATCACAATCTTATGTCATCAGCCATAAATATGTGGCGGTTAATATTGAAAATAATGCTTATAACTGTCTTGAAGGCAAATAATGTATGAAAAGGCACTCTTGATTGAATAATGTAAGGCCTTAAGAATTCTACCATCACATAGAAAGTTTTGATGGTAGGTACTGAAGGTATTGCAGTTGATATGGTAAGAACCATTTATTTTCTACAATGTGTGATAAATTAATGAGTAACTTAGCAGTGATTGGTTATGAAAATAACCCCTGGCTGGGTACAACTATGGGGAGAACAAGCAACGAACTAAAATTCTATGGATTTGATACTAATATGGTACTCAACACTTAAGGAAATAAATATCAGTTACAATGTTAATACAGACAAAAGGGGACACTGCAGCTAGAGAGCCAAGGCTCGTATGATAATAACATTTAGTTGGAGTGGCGTCCTGAATACACGAACGTCGACCAGCCTGGAAAACTAAGTCCTTGCTTATTCAGGTTTACAAGTGAATACGATTATGAAAAATATATTCCTAAACGCATATACCTGTACAACTCAATATGCAATTAGACTCACTATGGACTAAAAACTGATGCGTTAGGAGGGGCTATGTAAACTGAAATAGGGAGCACGGAATAGTTGTTGTTTCCAGCTGGTCGGTGGTCGAGAGAGATCGCTCCTGGGCAGGAGGAGGTATGAGTCAGGCTCATGGGAAGCAGAGGAAGATCGGAATGCGCTGAGGCGAGGTGTTCAAACTGTGTTAATTCTTTTCTTTTTTATTTCCTACTTTTCAGTGGCTCCGTCTCAATGACGTACCTTAGGAATGATTAAGGGGTACCCCCTAAGATGATCTTGGTTCTCGACCACCGTAATCGAGGTTAGGTTAGGTTAGGTTAGGTTAGGTTAGGTTAGGTGAGCCCGGAACGAGGCCATATTATCATAGGCTCTTACGTCATTGACGTAAGGAGCCACCAATAAATTATATAATATAATAGTGTCATATGTAGTAACGCCCTGGTCTCTTGAGTAGACATATTAGGGCCCGGTAAGTTATATTATTTTGGAGTTTAGTTAAGAATATATCTCTTGTTCTAGATAGGGAAATAAAGGTCGGATTTATTAATGCCCTGGTCTCTTGAGTAGACACAGTAGGGCCGGGTAAAATTATATTATTTAGGAGACTAGTAACGTGCCTTTGGATCGAAGTCGAAGTGAGTCAATACCTGAATAGCGGGAATCCAAATAGGTGGTAACGGGAGCTCTCGAGTTCCAATGTACAACCTATGGTGGGTCGACGAAATATTCAATCTGTGTCTTGAACTCATTTCGGCCCGTACAGAGAAATAGTTACTAGGTTAGCATAGAGTTAGTAGTAAGTTTGTTAAATAAAGTATACGAACTTCTAAATGACTGTCGAATTATTCCCCACCTTAGTACAGTAGTATATTTAGAATAAGAAAATAAATACTACAAATACATATAAAATTAGGAAAAAACTATTTGAAAAGCACCAATAAGAAATATATATATATAAAAAATAGTTTGTGGTTCTTTGCGGGTAGCAGCGGCGTCAGTAGAACAAAAGCAACAACAACAAAAACGCGGGAATAGGCCTACTCAGTCTCGTCCGATCCGTATATACAGTACAAACATTCTCATATATGACATATTCTACTTGATTCACCGCTATCATTTCTTACAGTTTCTTACAGTAGATCCTCTGGAAAAAGGCAAACTATGCCTGTGTATCCAGCTCAGTACCAGTACTTGCACTGCTGCGGTCGTTCACGGTGTTGGCGGCGGCGGTAGCAGACGCAACATTTTTACTATTCTGTATTTTTTTTTATAATCAAACTTCAAATCTTGTCTTCCCCATGCTTTATCAAGATTACTTTCAAACTCCCTTATTGATTCGGAATCGACTACATACTGGGGCAGTGCGTTCCACTCATTTACCACTCTATCACAAAATGAGTTCTTCGCCTTCTCAAGCCTATTTCTTTCTTTGTAAATTTTCTTAGAGTGTCCTCTCGTTCTTGTTCCCTCCCGCATCAAGAAGATACATTCACACACATCCTCATCGTACTTTCCTGACACTATCTTAAAAGTCTCTATCATATCCCCTCTCTTTCTCCTATATGCCAGTGTCGGAAGTCCCAGTGTCCTCAACCTCTGCTCATAGCCCGCGTTCTTCAACGTTGGTACCAGCTTGCTAGCTCTCCTCTGCACTTTCTCCACTGCTTCTATATCCTTTACCATATATGGAGCCCACACCTGGTTTGCATATTCCAGGTGCGGCCTAACCAGCGCTGTATATAGATTCCTGAAGATTTCTTCGTCAAGTGACACAAATGTCCTCCTTATCAGCCCTACAATTCTATTGGCTTTGTTTATCTTTTCCGCTAAATGTTCTGAGAAATTTAACTTATTGTCTATCACTACTCCTATATCCTTTTCTGCACTCACTTCCTCCATCGCTTCATACATACTGTATCCTACCTTGTCTATCTTGCTGGTCCCAATCCGCATGTACTTGCATTTTTTTGGATGAAAAGGCATTAACCAATGCTCAGACCATCCCTTCATGCCCTCCACATCTCCTTGAAGCAAACCCATATCTTCCTTACTCCTCACTCTTCTATACAGTTTAGTGTCATCCGCATACAGGTATACCTCACTTCCATTAGTTATAACTTCAGGCAAGTCGTTGATAAATATAACGAACAGCAGTGGTCCCAACACAGATCCCTGAGGTACCCCACTTGTAATTTCCCTCCACCCCGAGCCTATTCCATTCACCAATACCCTCTGTCTCCGATCTTTCAGGAAGGCTTCTATCCATCATGCCGAAGATTAACCCCTCCTGCCCGGTTATCATTTAAAAATGACACCGCGGTAGATGGGCAGGAGCCCGGGTGTCATTTTAAAATCCGTAAGCTTGAAAGCCTATTAAGCGTGGTTTGAAAGCCGTGCGTCGAATCGTATGTAAACAAGCCGGTCGGAGCGACGCGCACCTTCCAAAACAAGAAGAAGAAGTCCGACTTTCGTTGTTATTGTTTTGGAGAACAAGAACAAGTCTTTGTTATTGTCTGATATTGCTAACATCGCATCGAATCTCTCTCCACGGAAATCGTCATCACAACTGAGGCAGTTGACCTAGAGAGCTCTACTTAACACCAGTTTACAGATATGAAACAGGACTACGTTATGAGATGTGTGCGAATTCTCTAGAAGTTAAAATAACAAAGATAGGACTAGCCTATTACAACGTTTTTCGGCCATATCCCCCAGGCTCTCAGTGCTGTCATTTAGAAAGGCTGCCCGGGCAGGAAGGGTTAAGGCAAAGTCGGACAAAGTGAAAGCCAATAGTGACAAGAAGAAATGCAAAAGAGTGGTTTTGAGCTTGGAACAAAAACCACAAATATGCAAACGAATGGAGAGAGGATGTTCCAGCATCCACCTCTACAACAACTGTGGATGAGCGGCAAGCATCCACCCCTTACTGCCTCTCCCAAAGCATCCACCTCATAAATAATTTTTATATATTAAGTGAGAGACCTAAGACAAACTAAAAGGAACAAAAAAAAGTTTGATATTTAATGTTTCGTTTTGCTATTGTCAAAACTTTGAATGCGCCGCGGAACTCTCCCTCCCGATAAGGCCTAGACTTCTACGATGATTTGCATTACGCCGACAACAACAACAGCTGGGCGCCTTTTCCAACTTCTACTGTACTTATAAATTGGCGAGTTGAGAACATTATTATTAAAATAGTATAGCCTAGTAATGTGTGTTTGTTTATTATATTAAGGCTGATAATATAGATAGTCTTTAGGGGGTATTTTCTATGTTTTGTTTTGCTACTGTCAAAACTTTGAATGCGCCGCGGAACTCTCCCTCCCGATAAGGCCTAGACTTCTATGATGATACGCATTACGCCGACACCAACAACAACAGCTGAACGCCTTTTCCAACTTCTACTGTACTAATAAATTGGCGAGTTGAGAACATTACTATTAAAATGGTATAGTAAAGTGTGTTTGTTTATTATATTAAGGCTGATAATACAGATAGTCATTAGGGGGTATTTTCTTGAGGTTTATGGGCATTTATAGGAGTAATGTTCATCTAACCGGACTTTTCAATTTACTGGAGGTTTCAAATCCCCCTGAATGCCGGAAAATCGGGGTGCTACTGTATTTCCACCTTCCAATCAGTTGAGGTCAACGATGTTCTTTGCTATATTAGGAACTCTAAAAAGACCTTTTGCAATTTCGATCCTTTCAATGTATCAAAGTTGCAGGTTGTTTATGAACACGCAGCTAACCTTGTTTGTAGAATTGTTTACAAATCGTTCTCTGAAGGTACATTTCCTCAGACTGAGAAATCGGCTATTGTACATCCTCTCCTTAAGAAATCAGGTCTTGACATGCAGGACTTGTCAAGCTACCGCCCAGTCTCTTATTTGTCATTCCTCTCTAAAATTATGGAACGTGCTATCTTAGACCAGCTACTACCTGTGTTGGAGGCAAACGGATTATTCCCTATCTTCAATCTGCTTATAGGCAACATCACTCTACCGAGACCGCTCTTTGTAGGGTTCACAATGATCTGGTGATGGATTGCTGTGCTGGTAACTCATCTCTATTGGTCTTGTTGGATCTCTCTGCTACTTTTGACACGGTTGATCATCGGTTGTTGCTAAACGACATAGAGCAGTCCGGAGTTTGTGACAGGGCACTTGCTTTGCTTAAATCATTTTTGTCTGATCGAACTCAATCAGTGATGGCGTGTGATGCGGTGTCTGATTCAGTTTCTCTACAGTGTGGGCTGCCTCAGGGTTCTGTGTTGGACCCTATTTTATTCACTGTGTACACAAGCAGTCCGGCATCTCTTCTTCATGCCCATGGATTATCATATAATTTTTATGCTGATGACACTTAAGTCTATGTTAAGATAAATGATGTTGAAGATATGAATGACAGAATGACAATTTTGAAGTCAGATATTAAGATCTTGATGGGAAAACTGAACTAATTTGTTATCCATCGAAACAGGAGGTCTAGTGTCAACAATTTTGGATCACTTAACATCGGTGAAACTCTTTCCTGCTGTATGTGTTAGGAATCTCTGTGTGTTCTTTGACTCAAAATTGACTTTTAAAAAACAAATTGATCAGATAGTCAAAACTTGCAACTACCAGATTCGTAACTTATATCTATTTATCTATATATTGCCGGACGCCTTGCTATCTTGCATAGACTACTGTAATTCTCTATGGTTTGACCTACCCAAATATTTGCAACAAAAATTGCAGTCAGTAATAAATCGTGCTGCTCGACTGGTTTTTGGCCTCCCACCTAGAACGCCTACAACATCGAGTTTGATTGAGTTGGACTGGCTCCCGATCAAGGCCAGAATTGAGTTCATGCTTTGTCTTATGGTTTTCAAAGGGGTTAAGTTCGGTGAGCCTAAATACTTGGCTGAACTTTTGCTCCCCCAGCGGGATCGACCTTGTATGCCTCTATGCAGTGGGGATGATCTTTTAAGATTGAATGAGGCTACCGTTGCTTATCAGTCGGTTTTTGTATCTCGTGCTTTCTCCCACACAGCTCCAAGGTTGTATAATCGGTTGCCAGACTGCATTAAGCAGTCTATATCTGTTGAGTCCTTCAAGAAGCATTTAAAGACCTTTATGGTCCAAAGATGTTACGACGTGGAGAATGGTGTAGTGACAGATAACTAGAGTTTAGAGTTTATTAGTTATAATTATTGCATTAACCCTTAATTAGCGGCTCACCACATAAGTCGTATTTAATAAAGCTGGACTATGTGGCGGCGCTCGACATAGGTCGAGTGGCAATTTCAGCACGTAATGTTGCTGAGAGAGAGAGACAAGTGGTGGCAGGAGAGTATCGAGCGTATGACTGCTCCAGACCACCGCGGCGAACATACTGACACGAATCCCAGCTCCCTCCTCCCTCTCTCACTCGCTATATAAGGAATTGTATCGGGAAAGTGGCTAATTACATGCTTTTTGCACTCGCGTTGCACGGTTATTGCAAGAAAACTAGCCATCATAAAAGGATCGTTATGGTGTCATTCGAAAGCTCTGTTTATGCCCTTTCAGGGATAGGTACTTGTTTTACGTTCTGGGTCTTATTTAGGCATGAAAATGATCACGTAAACAGCCCTATTTTGGCTAAAAACACCCCGCTGGGCGGTACATATAAATAAACCGCATAGGCCGCTCGTAAGGTGTTAATAACTATGTAAATTGTGTTGTAAATATGTTAATGTGGTTTTATTAAATTTTGATTTGTGTTCGAGCCCTTGCGAATTCATTTTGAAGAATGAGCGCTCTTTTAAATAAGTAAAATTATTATTACTGTATTATTATTATTTTTAGACTCTCACATCATTGACTGAGAGAACCATTACTAAATTATGGGTTTGACGACCCGAAGGGAAGGAAGGAAAACTAAGTACAGTGCACTCCCGTTATCCGCGATCCATGCTATCCGCGGACACCCCTAAATATCCAATTACAGTAAACTTCCGTTAATCCGACGACCGATAATTCGAATCTCCCAATAGTCCGAATTTTTCAATTTGAGGCCAAATCCGAATTCACCCAATAGTCCGAATTTTTCAATTTGAGGCCAAATCCGAATTCACCCAATATTCCGAATTTTTGAATTTCCCGGGCGCGCGATATTTCCAAATATCGGCCCTCTAGCGGGCCAGGCCGGACTAAACAGTCTGCCGTTGTCGGTCTACCTGAAACGTTGTTTATCCCGTGTTTATCCTGTGATATAGTGACTTAGTGACTTAGTGATGGGTCCCACAGCAAGTTCAGGTGCACGAGGGAGGAATGACAAGAACAAACATAAGAGGAAGCACGTAACTCTGTCCATAGCTGATAAATTGCGAGTGATAGCGATGGTAGAGAAAGGCAGTGATCGGCGTAAAGTTATGGAAACTTTTAATATCGGTGCCTCCACAGTTTCAAACATAGTGAAGGCAAAGGCTAACTTATCAAAGTTTGTTGCCTTTGGAAAGTCAAGTTACACGGGTGATGTGAGAAAGACAATGAAAAAACCAAAACATGAAAAACTTGACGAGGCAGTGCATAAGTGGTTTACGGCCAAGCGGGCTGAGGGCAAGCCTATCTCAGGGCTTATGATAATTGAAAAGGCCAAGCAATTCCTGGGTGATATGAATATGGAAGACGATATAAAATTCTCCGACGGCTGGTTGAGAAACTTTAAAATTAGGCATGGGATTAGGGTCCTAGATGTCGCCGGAGAAAAGAATTCTGCCGACAAAGAGGCCGCCGATCGGTTTGCACACATTTTTGCTACCATTGTTCATGATCACCAGCTGACCCCAGACCAAATCTTCAACGCCGACGAGACAGGGCTATATTGGCGCTGTTTGCCAACAAGGACATTAGCTGGTAGAGGAGAGAAGGCTGCACCCGGATTCAAAATGAATAAAGAACGTCTCACAATCCTGCTGAGTGGGAATGCTTCCGGTAAATGTCGCAATCGTTTGTTTGTTATCGGCAAGGCTAAGAATCCCCGTGCTTTCAAGAACATGCGAGGGAAGTTGCCAGTGATCTATGATGCACAGAGCAATGCATGGATGACTGCCCAAGTATTCCATGATTGGTTCTTTAAACACTTTGTTCCCGAAGTCAAGGCCTACTTCAAGTCGATTGGCCTTTCTGAGGACACCAAGGCTGTCCTTTTCCTGGATAACTGCAGAGCACATCCCCCTGCCCACGAACTAGTGTCTGGAAACATCTTTGTCACCTACTTGCCCCCTAATGTGACTAGTCTGATACAACCAATGGACCAGGGTGTGTGCCAAAATTTAAGCAGAGCTACAAGTCCTCATTTGCCCGCAAGCTGATTAACTCTGATGCATCAGTAAAAACTTTCCAGTCAAGTTTTTCCATCAAGGATGCCATATATGATGCTGCCCTAGCCTGGAAGGATGTTTCAGAGGTAACCCTCAAGAAATGTTGGAACAAGCTGTATGCCCAGGTCGATGACCCTGAAGAGGTTGAAGAAGATGAGCACGATTTCGAAGGCTTTCTTGGGCGTCGCAGGGAGGCAATCAACGAAATCCGAGGCCTGATGGATACCGTGCCGGTCAACGACCCCAAGAGGATGACTGAAGAGGATATTGAGGAGTGGGTTGATGTGGATGGTGACCTGCAGGGCGAGGAAGAGGTGACAGATATAGAAATTATCCGGAGTGTTGTGGAGCCAGAATATGTTGAGGAGCACTCGTCTGAGGAAGAGGAAGAGGCAGATGACGATGGCAAAGTAACCTGGAAGGAAGCTGCTACCTATTTCGATGGTATGGTCAAATTTGTGGAACAGTCTAGCCAATATAATGCAAGTGAAACAATCGATTTCCACATCCTCCGTAATGAGTTCTATGAGAAAAGGGGCAGGGCAGTCAAGCAGGCAGACATCAGGGACCTGATGAAAAACATGCACCACCATGGCCGCCGATCAGATGAACCAGATAACCCTAGACCTGCAACAATGCCTCTCACAGACGACTCGCGTACCAGCTCACCTGAACCTCTTACCACACCAGAACCTATGCCTCTTGCTGATTTTGAAGGCTGGGAGGACCTAGCATCCCCTGTGAAGGCCACTCCTGAGGTAGCCCCAGCCGCCCCTGTGGTAGCTCCTGCCAGCCTAGCCACTCCTGAGGTAGCCCCAGCCGCCCCTGTGGTAGCTCCTGCCAGCCTAGCCACTCCTGAGGTAGCCCCAGCCGCCCCTGTGGTAGCCCCAGCCACCCCTGTGGTAGCTCCTGCCAGCCTAACCACTCCTGAGGTAGCCCTAGCCCTAGCTCCCCCTTCAGATATTGAAGGCTTGGAGGATATGGCTGTGGAGTAATAATCAGTGAAGTGTAGTAGATTTAAGGACCCCCAAAAAAATATAAAACCAGCAAAATACAAAAAAAAAATAAGTCTTTTTAAGTTAATTTTACATTAAAGTACACTTACAGTACAGAGCAGTGATTATAAGTTACTAATATGGGGCTAGGGGGCTAGTGGCTGGGTTGGGGCTGGTGCTGGGGGCTTATCTTCAATGCTACACATCTCTTCTCTTCATATAAGGTGAGTTAAAGTCATGATTAGTCATTATTATCATTATTATCATTATTATCCTGTGTTTGTGTCTTGGTTTGGGTCTTAAAAAAAAAATCGGGGGTGGGGGGGGGGTAACGTCCGATAATCCGAAAAATCCACTAATCCGAACGAGGGCCGGTCCGCTGCCCTTCGGATTAACGGAAGTTTACTGTACTTGCTATCCGCGTAAAAAATATGCGTTATCCGCGGATTTCCACTCGATCGAGGAAGAAAGCAGTGCTGCCATTAACCAAGAAAGGCAAATTATAAGAACATAAGAATATGGGAGTCTGCAAAAAGCCAATTGGGCCACACAAGGCAGATCCCTCTAACACAAGGCAGATCCCTCTCACACAAGGCAGATCCCTCTCACACAAGGCAGATCCCTCTCACACAAGGCAGATCTCTATCACACAAGGCAGATCCCTGGTGTGTGTGTTGGATAAGGGAGAAAAACTTAGTGCTACTGTAGGCCTACTGTATTTCATGTAATTTTCTTTTCCTTCTCATATTAATCTGGCTTAAAACCCTCTCACCACGGAAGACCTCTTGAACGCCCATAAAAACGCATATAACAGGTACCCGGAAGGCCTCTTGAACGCTCAGTGGTTGAAAGCCTGTGAGCTTCGTGTGCGAGGCGTCGGTCCGACGCATGTAAACAACAGCCGGCTGGACCGACGCCCCGCATCTCCGGCCACAAGAAGGAGAGCGTCGCTTGTTCGTGTGTGCCTGTATGTTGTTGTTAAGTATCGAAAAGTGGTGTAAAGTGGCTGTTTTGGCCATAAAGTTATCTCCAATGAAATCATCATCACAGCTCAACCAGTTGACTTAGAGAGCTCTACTTAATGCCATTCTACAGGTAAATAACACAGCTACGCTTGGGGATGCGCGGGAATGCGGGAAGCAGTCTGATTAACGAATATACGGTAGCCTAGCCTAGACGTTTTTCGGCCAAAACACCCGGGTTTCGAGGAATATATATATAATACATAGCCGGGGCTGGAGGGTTAATGTGTTCTAAGTGGTTCTAAGAATGGTTCATTAGTTAAGGATAAAGTGAAGACAATCATGTTTAATTCGTTTTTTTTTTAGATAAAAGTGCAGATAATCTTACTTAATGTGTTATAAGTGGCTCTAAAAGGGGTTCTAAGAATGGTTCATAGGGGAGGGGATGATGATATAGCACAAGTGACACCTGGTTTTACCTTTGGATTGTACCTGATGTCCACTGCCTTGGACTGTACCTGGAGCTTAGTGGAGCAGTGGAACAGTCATTGTGAATCAAAGTGAGTATCCTTTAATCATTTGGTACATATTAATGTCATTATGTAGGTCAAAATAGTGAATTTGAGGGTCCAAGATGGGTGAGCTTGGTACGACTTAAGTCTATTTCCCATTGAAACCTATGTTAAACACTGCCCACGTATCCGCGAAACCGAGTATTCGCGGAAAATACCTGTATATCGGCATGCGCTATGAATTCCTATTACAGTACAGTACCTTACATTTTATCTTTATTTTTGTTTATTTTCTAGGTGGTTCCCTATTTGATGACGTTCCCTAGGAACTAAGTAAAGGGTATCCCCCTAGGATGTTCTTTTTATGTATTCTGGTTGCACTAAGCATTCTCCGGGCCCTCTCCTGGGGACCCGGGGATCCCTTATATTATAAGGCTCTCACGTCATTGACTACGGAACCATTACTAAATATTTAGTATTCCTTCCTTCCCATCGGGTCGTCAAACCCATGATTATAATAGGCTCTTACGTCATTGACTCCGGAGCCACTGCTAAATATTGGTTTTTCCTTCCTTCCCTTACGGGTTG
>CM064495.1:25682268-25783965 GCA_032716605.1 Paralithodes platypus
GTAAATAGTTTAACTATGTGTTTGATTGGGTATTACATGGCGTTGCAGTTATTTGGGCTGTGGTTTTTCGTGTGGTCGGCGTTTGTGCGTTCTTGGTTAACGGTGGTTGGTTGTTTTTCGCTGATTAGATGGTTCATCCTTGGAGGGTTCAACGTTCTTAAGGGCGAGAGCTAAGCATCAGGAAAGGTAATTATTGTAAAAAGTGTATATACAAAAGTATTATATAAGTATTTGGCGAAAGATATCACAAATAGCAGATTAGCTTAACTTCTATGTACACATAAAACTCTTCGGTAAGCAGAGCGTAGTTACCAGGCGTGCTGGGACAAAAACTAGAGGGTCCATGAGTTCCGTCAATGGTTCTGTAATTAAGAACACCCCCATCCCCCCCATGTTACCTGATTAGACAAAATAGACCAATGAAGGAAGATGTATTGATGATGGGACAGAAGTAACGGTATTAAATAAAAAGAGAAGGCAGCGCTAAGCCATTCAAATCACGTTAATTGGTCAAGCCAGGGGGGAAACTGGCTAATCAGGTGTCAACAAGAGGATAAGAAGAGAAAGAGAATGGAGTGACTAATGATGCTCAAAAAACTAGATGAGGACTTCCTGCAGGAACCGACGAGAAGGAGAAGGAAATATTTATGAGCATATTCAGAATTTTGAGGAAGTGTGAGGAGGGATGGACATGTCAATTTGCGATTTCATGGAGCGAATTTGACATGGAAGTACTTACAAATGACAGAAAAGGGAGGCCTGGAAAAAACTGTCAGATGCAGGGTGTGGCTGGCTTTCCGTCTGGTGAAGAAATTGTAAAGTAACGGAAATTAACGGAAATACAAGGGAACAGGTTATCCGGCATCAACAAAAACCCCTATCATTTAAGGAGGGTATCGATCAACATTAAAAAGACGGAATGTTTGAAGTTCAAGCAGTGTGACAAAGAGTGAAGTAACTCAAGAAGTTAAGGGTAAGTCTGACCGGTATATATGACAAAGGTGAATGGGAAGGATGATTTGAAGGAATAGACAAACCACAATTTTGGAACAGGGCAACTAAAAAGAAATATTGTTCTAAGAGTTGAGGAGACTGCTGGTATCTTTCAAAGGACGGCGGTAATACAGAGAAGACGGATTCATCGTGGACAACCAATTATTTATTAGTGGCCCCTCCATAATTGACGAACATTGCCTATTACATAAGGCATCCTCTTCAAACACTAATCCGCCAGTAGTTTTGAATCTAACCGCGCAGAGCAATTTAAAAAACTGCAGGAGCCTTCATCATGAGCGCACGCGACCTCCACTCCATGGCTTTCAGTCATTATTTGAATTGGGGTTATCACTACGAAAAAACTTTGTAAAAAATAAAAACAAAAAAGAAAAATAAGGAATAACATAAACTATGTCCTTGATTTGGGCCCTCCCTGTCACTCTTTCAACTATGGGGAGGCACTCGATAAGGCAGTTATGCCTTTTGCCTCCCTCAATCACATTAGAAAAAAAAAAGCTGCCATCATATCGTGGAGTGTACTTTGTGTGGATTTCTGACCAGACGCTGATTAAGGCGTCATTCTTCCTTCTCTGCTCTGACGCTCAGCCGTCGCCCGGACAGTGCCTACCCAAGCTCGCTGGTTCCGCATTCGTTGCGTCCCTAAGTGAGTTTTTTTCTCATTTTGTTTACTCCAGGATGTATCGAGTAAGGGTAGGATAGGGCGTAGCAGGACGTGTCCTGGGCTGGTTGCCCGCAGTGCAGTGTATTTTGGGTCGAGTGTATGGGGCATCTATTTTCGGATGTTTACCCTCGTGGTCACGTTGTGGACATGTGAAACCTTTTTCACAGTTTGGAGTTAGTTTGTGATTGCAGGCGGCCTTTCACTACGCGTTAATTATTGGGGGCTGCTTTTATTACTTTCTGATGAAGGGTAAGCTTTGTTTTTTTTTCTGACGTTCCCAGCGTATTTTTCTTCACTTAGTGAAAGTTTTCTTCTGGGTTCCCGAAGTCAGTCTTCCCTGGCGTTGGGAAGTTATTGACTACGGTGGATTGTGTTGGGGTTGGTTCCTGTTGTGATATTTCCAGTGTGTGTGTATATTTCAACTGTTATTATGCCGTCTACCTAGGCCTAGCCAGCCGCTCGTTAAGCTTTGCCACATGTACTAGTGTTATTATTTATTATTTATAAATATGCCCTACTGTGTCATGGTAGACGGGTTTTAGTTGTGTATTGGCTAATTCCTCGGACTATAAGTGTTTCCTGGTTTAGTTGTGTATTGGCTAATTCCACGGATTATGGTGTGACATGGGTTAGTCTGTGCGTGGCTATTCCTCGTGTCTTGTGTTGTTCAGATGGTGTCTGTTAAGGGGTGGGTTTCCTTCAGGCGGGTTTTTTCTCGGTTTGACCGTGAAAAAATCCTGGGCGAGAGCAGCGTTGGGCGACACGGGGTTGTTGGCACTGGCTTGTATCCCCGGCCGTGGGGGCGGTGAGCGGTGTCTGTGGCTCGCCAGGACAGCGACTCTGCGGGGGCCTGGTTTCAGGCCTCCTTTGATCCCCGGCGGGATGGCTGTACCCATCCATATAAAACGGCGTTCTTGTGGACATCCGTTTTGGAGTTTTTCTACCTGGTTTTACGACAACAACATGAACAAACCTAGCTGTTGGTTTAGGCGTTCCTCCCCGGCGGATCGTTTTACCAAAGAAGTGGGGACAGGAACTATGGGGTTAACTTTTAAACTTCTTCACCCGGCGGGTGCACCTGGGTACTAGGGTTGGGACGAACGAACTTAGGTCTTTCAGTTAGTTAAACCAATCCATTATAGTGGATACTCTGTGTATCGCTGCCTTTACTATTACGGCGATTGAAGGTTCAATTAGGTTAAATATCGATTCTCACACCCGGCGGGTGCTCCTAGGTGGAGGAACTAAGGAATTTACAAAATTCAATTTAACCTGATTAATTTAGCGGATGACAAATTAGGTATCGCCGCCTTCTAACTTACGGCGATCTTTTGTGACAATTCGTTAAACATCAGATCTCGTATCATCCTGCCCTGGGCTATTCTACTAAAATAATTCAAGTCTTTATGGGGGGTTGCTTTGTTACAAAATTTAATCTTTAGACAGTCACCTCCTCCAAGAGACTATAAGTGCCATGCTGGACCATTATATCAGAGGGTATTCTTCACTTTCTTTAGCAAAAGATTTGTTTAGACTTTACACCCCGCCGCGTAGCGAGATGTGTTAGTTGTGTCTTTGCATCTCGTTACCCGGCGGGTTATTAACACTGGTGTGCGAACATGTTGGATTAACCTTATGAGCATTAATTCCTGGAAATTTTCTTGTTTTTTCCAGAGCTGAGCTACGGCGGACCAATACAGACCCGGCCGGTAGTTTTCACCCACCAGTCTCGGTCATGGCTACCGTGGCCCCAGTTGTTGCCCTGTGCATTACACGTACTGGTGCTGGTATGGCTATTTTTGGACAGACGCTTTGCATAAGGTGTGTTAAATGTGTAGACCGTTCAAGGGGTCTCTGGGTTATGCATAATTGTTCCTTTTGCTCTCAATTAGCTGTTAAAGTCCTTTGTGAAAATGATAAGGACCGCGGCGGGGTAGCGTTGAGAGAGGTTCGCCAACAAATGCCGGCCTACACTACCATTGTCGCGCATAAGTCACTTCAATGTGACAACGTCCCACTTTGGGATAGATTGCTGTCAGAACACCCTCCCCCTAAACGTTCCTCTAGAGTCACGAGTGTTAAGCCGACGGAGAACTAGTCAGGGTTCTGTATCGTCTGCGGAATACAACTAAACGCACGAGAGAGCCTACACCCCCGGCATCCGCCTCCTCGGCGCGGACGAGAGCTAGGTAAAGGGCACCTCTCAGACAAAAGTCATCGAGTCGTGCCTCTTCACCGGAGAGTAAGAAGAGTAAGACGGAAGGTTCCACCAGTGGTCACGGCGGAGATTCTTCCAGATCTAAGACTAGTTCGCGGTCACACCGCAGCCATAAATCCTCAAAAAAGGATTCACATCGGAAGTCCTCTCGACATTCCCCAAAGTCTAGTGCATCTCATCGTACCTCTACACCTGACAGAGTTTGTGTTACGGCCTCTGAGTCCAGTGCAGCGCCTGTCCCTAAAGAGGATTTGCCAATTAATATTTTAACCCTGGAAATGGAAAGTTCAGGAGGGTCAATAATTGAGAATGTTTCAGACTCTCAAGAGAGCGTAGGCCAGGGCCTCGGTGTTTGGCGGTTTGCCCAACCAGGGTCTGACCACCCACGTCCGACTCATACGAATCACACAGTAGCCGTCCACAGGGACGCGGCGATCCCATCCTCTATCCCAGACTTATCTTGGAAACAAGGTACCCTGCCTCGGCGGGGTCTTCTCAGGAGGATCGGGAGAAAAAAGACGAAGTTTCAATAATTTCGGATATGGAAGGACAAGGGTCAGGCTCAGGCTTGGACGCCGCACGGGATAATAATGATTCTCCTGTAAGTTCTTCATCAAACCAGTTTGTTACAGCACAAGAAATTGATGGGTTGCTTACTCATGCTTTATCTAAATTTTTTGGTCAACAACAGGAAAACCCCACAATGGACTTGGGGGCTCCCTCGACAAGTTCTACGGTACGGCCTCTGATGACGTCAATTGATTTATCTAAGATTCCTAACCCTCCTACTCTGTCAAGGAGTGCAAGTGCAAGGAGCACTAAGCCTGCTACGGCGGCATTGACAACTTCAAATGTCAGGGTCATAACGGATGTCAATCCACCCCCTCTAGACAAAGCGCCTCTTAGAAAGGTAGCTATGCCCCTGCTTTATGGGCCAGACGAGTCATGGGTTCTTTTGAACCCCTCTAAACCAGAGCTTGCCCAACCTACCTTGTCAGGGGAACTCCCGGTACCGCGTGAGTGGTTTATCCAGGGCAACAAGTCAAAGAAATTAAGGGCCATGGATGCCTTGGGTAATGTTCTGGACGTAAACATCAAGGCTATACCTAGTTATTATCACCAGGATTATTTTGTGTATGCTTCTAAGCCTGCTTTACCCCCTGCCTCAGCTTTAAAAACTATTTTTCAGACTGGTCTAAGCTGGATGGGTTTAATGATATTAAGACTCTGTCAGCTCTTACTCCTGAACTAGATTTACAGACCGTCACAGACGACGCAGCTAATCCAGTTTTGAAGGTGGCGAAGTTGGGTCCAGGACCTTGGGTGGATTGGGAGATAGAGGCTCAAAACTTTGCAACCACTTTCACTTCTAAATCTTCCCACCAGATCCCTCAGGACACACATTCATGGTTTTCCATGCCGGTGGGTTCTGCCGGCGGAGTCCCGGCAGCTTTGTTTGCATTCCTAGCTGCCCCTAAGATTAATCTTTGTGAACTGAAGGACCCGTTCACTACCCCTACCCCTACTCACCTAGACAGAGAATTTAGGCTACGAGGAAAAGCTTTTCGCCTGTTTTCACAGTACATAGTATCTCAGCAGGTGGCTAAGTCTTTACTACGGTCTACTCAGGCAATCGCAGACGCGGATGCTCGAAGATCGGTTGAGTTATCCCGGCGACTGATTCTTCAGTCGTCAATCCAATCCTTAGGTGACATACGCACCGCCTTGCTTGAGGCGGTGCGAGCACGACAAGATCTTAGGATGTCGTTAGTTCGCAAGCTACCTGATCGCATTGCTAACCAGGTGGTGATGTCACCAGTACTTACTCCATCTTTAATGTCCCTGAAGTATGGCGAACGGTGTTCAATATGGCACAGGCAGTTAAGCACAGTCCCACCCCTTCTAAGAAACCTGCATTTAACTTCCCCAAACCCAGGCCTACTACTAAAGCCCAGCCAGGGGGATCTAAACCTTTTCTTCCGCCTAAGTCCTCCCACTCCCCCCAGGGTCAGTACAGGCATAGACAGAATAGGTTTTCAGGTCAGAGAGGACGCGGCCAAAATAAACCAGGTCAGGGCCAGTCTTCGGCCAACACCAGCCAGCCGGCGAAGCGGCCAGCACCAACCCCACCATCAAAAAACTAAAGTCTCTCTCACTCCCGGCGCCTACCTTAAGGCCGGAGGAACCGAGGGTAGTACAGCCGGCGAACCCTTGTCTGCTAACTGGGTCGTTCCGAACGTGTCACCAAGCATGGCCGTTAAACACTTGGGCACGGATGGTGGCACGCAAAGGCATCACTTGGCAGTGGCTCCGGCGACCTCGATTACGTCAGCCGACAACGGCGAATTTTGTTTCTTTAGAGGTGGAGTCACTAGCCCAGGAAATGATTGCCAAGAATGTCATCATCCCGGTCCCCCCAAATTACCCTGTATTCACGTCCAAACTATTTTTGGTTCCCAAAAGGGACAGTGTTCAGATGAGGCCGGTCGTAGACCTGTTTTATCTGAATCTTCACATTCACAACGAATCTTTCAGAATGTTAACAGTACACCAAATCAGGCTAACGCTTCCGCCGGGAGGTTGGATGTGTTCACTAGACCTGACAGACGCCTCTTGGCACGTATCGGTCAACAAAAGATTTCAAAGGTTTTTGGCCTTACGGATCAGGCACCAAAATTTTGTTTTTCAGAGGATGCCGTTCGGTTTGAACCTGGCACCTCGATTATTCACAAAACTAGTCCGGCAAGCCCTGATGCCATTGTTAAAACAAGGGATCAGAGTGTTGTGGTATCTGGACGACTGGCTGGTGGTGGCAGAGACACAACAATTATGCATAAAACATGTCAATATCATTTTAAATCATGTCAAAACTCTAGGCTTCAAGGTAAATCTGGTAAAGTCAAACCTTGTTCCCTCACGAGTAATTCAGTGGATAGGGCTGGTCTGGGACACCGCCGCTCTCACTCTGAGTCAGAGTGTGGACAATCGCAACAGGTTTCGCAGGAAACTGTTCAGGTTTCTTCACAGTCTGACTACGACACGAAGGGTCTGGGAGTCTCTGGTCGGCTCTCTCAACTGGATTCAACTAACTGTCAAGTTGGGCCGGTTGAAAGTAAAACGATTAATATTGGAAGGCAACAAATATTTCCCGCTCTTACCGGCGGGAAAATTATGGCCCATCCCGAAATTAATCCACACCTTACTAGCGGTCTGGGCGAAGAGGGAAACATTGCACTCAATAATGTCATGGACCTCTCCTCCACCAACGGTATGGGTAGACACGGATGCGTCAGGCACAATAGGTTGGGGATTTCAGTCAAATCAGGGGCACCAGGGTCAGGGGCTTTGGTCCCACTTAGAAATCTCGCACATCAATGTCAAAGAATTACTAGTCCCCTTATATTTCCTTCAGGCTCACGGCCCGGCGTTACGGGACAAGTCGGTGGCCTTCAGAATGGACAATCTGAATGCAGTCCACTGTATTCAGAAACAAGGGTCAACGAGGTCAAGGAAGTTGCTAAACGTGTCGGAAGAGATTTTGCTCTAGCCAACAGTCTAGATATTTATCTGCACGCTTCTTATCTCCCAGGCGTAGCGAACGTCTGGGCAGACGCTCTGTCCCGGCGACAGAGCACGACAGTAGAATGGGAGCTCAAGCAACCCATTTTCAACCTAATGATTGCAGAGCTCTCCCATCCACAAGTGGATCTTTTTGCGTCCGAGGAGACTCACAAACTCCCTCTATACCTCACCCGCCGGGCGAAAACGCCGGCAGGGGGCCAGACGCCCTAGTGACAGACTGGAACAGATGGAGCTCCATCTATCTGTTTCCGCCGCCAGATGCGTCACTAATGTGCCACGTAGTGAACAAACTACGAGATTATCGAGGCTTAGTCTCGCTAATCGCGCCACTGTGGCCGGCGCAGTTGTGGTACCAGCAATTGAAAATGTGGTGCCCGGACCCGGTATCGCTCCCGGTCGGGTATTTCCACTTAGACGCGATTGGCAACCTCGCGACCTCGCTGACTTTTGCATTATGGACATTCAGGAGGCCAAGTGGCTAGCACCATACGGTAGAGATGTGACAAATAAATTACTTAATCAATATACTCAGTCTACAAAACGACAGTATCAATCACATTGGCAAGCTTTTACTTCTTGGATCGTTAGGACAGAACAAACTGTACCCTCAGTGGCATTAGTTTTTAATTATTTAAATTATCTGTTTGAGCAGAAACGTTTATCTGTGGTAACATTAAAAAATCACTTAACTGCGATTAGAGTGCCCTTTTTAGACCTTACAGGTCTTTCCATACCGGTAGCGGAGGAAACAGGTTTTATGAGAGCATGTTTTAAACTCCGCCCACCTCCCCGTCAGCTCATGCCTACTTGGTCTCTGGACAAAGCTTTGTCTTTGCTTCACTCTCGTCTGTACCAAAATACTGCAGACTTTGCATTACTCTTAAAAAAGGCGGTTTTCCTTTTGGCTTTAGCCACCGGAAACAGAGTGTCTGAGCTGGCGGCGATGAGCAACACACCTAATTGTCTTAGGTTTGGTAGACTTAATGAATGTATTTCCATTGCACCCTCCCCAGGTTTTGTAGCCAAGAATGAGCATAGTGCACACGTGTTTTCTGAGTTCACGGTGCCGGCGTTAAAAAGGGGAAAGGTGCATCATAATTTATGTCCAGTACAAGCTCTAACCAAATATTTGAGAGTAGCTCCTCAAAACCCCCAAGGTGCTTTATGGGTAGCAAGTACGGGTAAACGCTTACTTAAACGGCGATTAGCCTCTCTTCTGGTAGAAGTCATTAAAGAAAGTAATCCCGGCGTTGTGGGTCGGGCCCACGATTTACGCAAATGGGCAGCCTCTTTACGTTTCCTGAAATTTTTTTCAGTTGAAGACATAGCGTCCACGCAGTTGTGGGCGTCTAATCATACGTTTCTGTCTAGATACTTGTCAGTTGCTCTAGACAAACCTTCCTTACCATGTATAGCTTTAAGGCAGAGGGTCTAGGTGGCCCTGCAGTCACTTTTGTTTACTTTCACAGGAAAGGGGGGGGGGGGGGGGGTGCAGTCAGTTGACACAGGACACCCTAGACCCCGCCGGAGTATGAGAGCTGTGATACAATTTAAGGTTAAAATGTGTTATGAAAATTTCTCAGTGAGAAATTGTGCTAGTACAATGTTAAGTACAAAACAACGGTGTTGTTAGAGTAGTTTAGCTGCGAAAGCAATTTAATTTTAGAATAATGGAGTTCCTTTGCAATTTATCTCCAAGTTTATGTTGGGGTTTATTATGTGCACATGTAAACTTATAACTTGTTATTTTTTTTTTTTGTCACCACTCGTTGAGTGGGGTGCCTTTGTAACTACAGATCTGTGTTCAGAATCTTCAGGGTTACCCATTTTTTGTCAGGCAGGCTTCTTTGAAGCACGCACCTGCCTGAACCCCCTTTTTCTTGTATTTGTTCGGCTACGCCGTTATTAAATATATTTTCAAAGTAAGAATACTATGTGGTTGTTTTTATTATCTGCTTTTCTAGAGTTATGATATGATTACGAATGTCCCCCTCCAGTCTTAGAAATCAGGCATGTTCGTCAATGATGGAGGGGCCACTAATAAATTATAGGTTTGACTCCTGTAAGGAGATAAAGAAAACCTAATATTTAGTAGTGGCCCCGTAATCATTGACGACTGGGGCCCTCCCGACCGTCCCCTTCCCATTCGTTGATGTATTAAGGATTTTGGTTTACTTGATATGTCAGTGAAGGAAGAATGACGCCTGAATCAGCGTCTGGTCAGAAATCCACACAAGTACATCCACGATATGATGGAAAGCTTATTGGATAGTTATTCTTATTTTCTTTTTGTTTTTATTTTTTACGAAGTTTTTTCGTAGTGAGAACCCAATTCATAATGACTGAAGCCATGAGTGAGGTCGCGTGCGCTCATGATGAAGGCTCCTCAGTTTTTAAATGCTCTGCGCGGTAGATTCAAAACTACGGCGGATTAGTGTTTGAAGAGGATGCCTTATGTAATAGGCATGTTCGTCAATGATTACGGGGCCACTACTAAATATTAGGTTTTCTTTATCTCCTTACAGGAGTCAAACCTATAATGGTGGCCAAGGTGGTTATCATAGGAACTGGAACAATGGTAGATACAATAGGGGTGGTAGATATGGTAGATACCAGAGAAGAAGTTGGAGGAGGAATAGGCTTGACGGTGGATGTTTTGAATGTGGATCGAAAGATCATTGGGTGAGGAATTGTGACAAAGTAAAGGAAGTAGACAAAAAGGAAGTATGACTAGACAGTTTCTTTGAGGATAACAGTGATACCAGAACATTGAGGAAGGAAACTATAGGTTGTGCGGTACTTGACACAGGTTGTAATGTTAATGTGTGTGGGGATAAATGGTTGGAGGAATATCATGAAATGATTGATGTAAATGATAAGAGTAAAGCTAAGGAGTATAGCACCAATAAATCATTCCGGTTTGGTGATGGTAACACAGTGAAAGCCCATAGGAAAGTCAGCATACCCGCTTATATTGGTAAAGAAAGGCTAATGATCGAGACGGATGTTGTTGAATCGGATATACCACTTTTGCTAAGTAAATCTTTCATGAAAAAGATGGGTATGGTGATGAATTTGGCTGAAGACAAAGTTGACTGGAAGTATGGTAGAATTAAGAACTTGAAAATCACTAGCACTGGTCATTATGCTATGCCTATAAATAAATTCGAGTTTCAGAGAGGACAGGAACTTCATGAGGTATGTCTTGTACAGTTATGGAAAAGGTGATGCCAAGAAGAAAGCATTGAAACTCCATAAGCAATTCGCCCACCCTACAAAGGAAAAACTTATCACATTGGTCAAGGAAGCTGGTATCATAGATGCAGAGTTAGAAGATGAAATAAGAAATGTTGGAGAATCATGTGAAACTTGTAGTAAGTTCCAGAGAACACCGTCTAGACCTGTGGTTAGTATGCCAATGGCGAGGAACTTCAATGACGTTGTAAGTATGGACCTGAAATTCTTTGAGGATAAGTATTTCCTTGTAATGATTGATCTCGCTACTAGATACTGTAATGCATGCGTGACAAAAAAAAAACCCCAAGTGTGATTATAGATGCTGTTATGAGATACTGGATAGCAATATTTGGCACACCCAAGAAGATGTTGACTGATAATGGAGAATTTAATAATATGGATTTCAGGAGCATGGGTGAGAATTTCAACATTGAGATAATGTGTACTGCCGCAGAAAGTCCATGGAGTAATGGGACGTGTGAAAGACTGAATGCAGTGCTAAAGGCTAACGTACTAAAGATTAAAGAAGATACTAAATGCAACATAGAAACTGCACTGGCTTGGGCTGTGGCTGCCAGGAATGCTCTTCACAACAATAATGGATTCTCCCCTAATCAGTTGGTGTTTAGTTTTAATCCTAACCATCCTAACATAGCAGCAGATAACCCTCCAGCCTTGGAAAATGTTACATCCTCTCAGATTGTAGCTAATAATTTGAATGCTTTGCGTAAGTGTAGAGAGGAATTTGTGAAATCTGATGCTAACGAGAGAATTAAAAGGGCTTTGTCACATAACATTCGTAAAACAAATGATGAAGATGTTAAGATAGGCAATTATGTCTAATTTGTTAGTAGTCTTGGCAAATCCAACGTCAAGGCTATTAACCTAATTGCAATGACGACTTGTCTATTTTGACTGCTATGTCGTCATTCCAACCGCGGTTAAAAAGAAAACGTCTAGAGTCTACTCCTTATCTTGCTCTAGGAGACGTTGTACATTAACCAAAACTACCACCGAAGGTGAAAAAAGCATAGAAGAGAAGAAAAAGGGGTTTACCTTAGTTACCGCTTAAGGCCCATCCCGTGTTCCGTCATGTGCAGATCCCTGTCGAACGTGCGCATGAGCGACCCTCTCTTGTCATCATTTTTTCACGCGCTCCAGTGAATGAAGTCGCTTTTGTTGTGCTCCTTTAATTCACCCTGTTTAGGTTCGTTTCGGCTTATCTGGCCTTCTTTTTTGTTAGACAGATGTTACGTGATCTAGGGCACACGTAAATGGGCTCCTAAGTGTGTATAATGGAGACGCGTGTGGAAATAGCCTACCGAAGGTACGGGGGCGCCTGGCGTTCCTCGTATATGTTTTTCATTCTTTCTCTTTTCATATTCTTTTTTCCTGTTAGTCTGGGCATAGTTTAGCTTTTAGCTTAATTTAGCCTAGCTTGTTTTCTCATTCAGGAATTGCTATGCCCCTATGAGTTTTTATTTTTTCATAGCCTAGGTGTACCGTTGGTAAACAATCTGAGATTTCGTTGGTGGCGGTGCTGTTTGTAGAGTTTGTGTCGGCCGCATTATTAGCGTTATTCCCGAGTCCCCCCTTTCGAGTCCTTCACTGTGTCTCAAGGGCCTGGGCGACAGGTGGTTCGTGATACTCGAGGGGTACCCCACGGGGGCCCCTCTTTCACACCACAGGGTTTTTCGCCCCTGACACATTCTCTGCTCACGGCTAGGCCACCCTTTTTCTCACCAGTTTCATTTACTGGTTTTTGTTTTCTCTTCCTGTTTCACCTCCATCCTTTCATAGTCTTTTGCCCAATCCAGGGGTACCTCACGGGGGCCCCTGTTTGTGCGAAACCACCCTCCCTGCCACTTCTCCTCATGGGCTTTGCTCTATCTCTGTGGGTTGGGTGGTTCCTGGGGGATGTGCCTCCTCTCCCCTGGTGTGTCTTCCGTGCCTCTCCCTTTACCGGTTGAGTCAGGATAAATTCAAGGAAGACACTGCTCAGCTTGATGGCCATCATTGCTTGGAGTTCATAAGGAGATGACGCATTTTTTGTGGCCTTTTTTGGTATTCCCTAGACGCTCCTCTCGCTTTTTTCGGCGCCGGACCATCTCGGCCGGTCCCGCAAATTTGAGAGAGCTCGATTCGGTCCTCTGGGACGTTTCGGCTCCCCGCAAATTTGCGGAGATCGTTGGGGGGTCCCGCAAAATTGCGGGAGGGTGGTGTCGGTACGGTTATGCCTCCATTGGCCCGCAAATTTGCGGTAATAGTTGGCTTTCACTATTGACTTTTTTTATGTCATCTTGTTGCCTGATACTATATTGGTGTATGCACTTTACTGGTGTTATAGGCCCTGCATGTAAGATGTTGAGTGGTGGTTAACACTTTCTCCATCTTTGCAGGTTCTGCTAGTGCTCTTCCGCCTCGGCCGCCCTCCTCACCTACCTCTGTGCTCCCAGTTTAGGGTGAGTACGGATACCTGTTTGCATGTGTGTTCCTGTTTCCCCATGCTCCTTCCCTGGTTCTTCTTGGACATTCTCTCCACTTACTCCTTCGACGTGCTGATTATGGTGTGTGTTCTTCTAGTGCAGGTAGGCTGCCTTGCTTTCGCCTTGGTTGTCGCTCCCCGTGCTTGTAGAGCCACAAGTCCTGCTTGCGCCACTCGCTCTGTGTGTCCTCTACGGCCTACCTCCCTGCTCTGTGTGGCACGTGTCTGGCCCTGGTGGATGTGCTGCACCATGGCCCCGGTTCCTCGGCGGCGGCTGTGGCCTCTGCTTCCCTTCCGTCGGTGTGGACGATGGTCTCCCGCCACATTAGGACTGTGGGCCACCGTTCCCCGGCCTTTGTTGCCGACCGGATCCGCGTCGCCCTGGGTATCTCTGACCCGACTGAAGGCCGTTCACCTGGCCCTCTCCCTGCTCGGGCCCTCTCCCCTGGGTCCCGCAGCCGGTCGTCCCATCGTCGGGGGGTTCCCAGCTCCGTCCACGCTCTCGCTCGCCTCGTCGTCCGTCCTCTACTGCCCCTCGTCGTCCTCCTGATCGCCTTGACGACGCCCATCGCCCTCGTCATGGTTCTCGCCCTGAGGCCGGGGTTAGCGGCTCTGCCCCTGTGCGCCCTCCCCTGGCCTCTACGGATAGGGGCTCTACTCCCTTCCGCCCACTTCCCCAGCCCAGACGACTTCCTCTTACGTTGTCCTCTCCGCGCGCGGTTGTTCATGCTGTAGCTGGCCCTCTGCTCCCTCCTCCTACACTGTCCAGGAGGGTCCGCCTGGATGTCGTTGCTTCTCCTACTTCACCTGCTTCAGTGCCTACTCTTCCTTCACGGTCTCGTCCCACGGTGGTGGTCCCTCCCTCCTCCGCCTCGGTGTCGGGCCGCCCTGTTATCTCAGCCCCGGGATCCTTGCTCTGTTTCCCCCCGCGGCTCCTTCTGGCCTCCTTTCACCCGGCCAGCCTTCCCACTCCCGTCGTCCTGCTCCTCCTCATTCTTCTCTTCCTGACCTTCACTTACCGTCTCGCCAGGGGGGTACCCCTCCTCTTGCCTCGGTGGGGTTTCGCGAGGTTTCGGGGTCCCCTTTCTCAGGAGCTGACGTGTCGCTGGAAGAGGGGGATGGTGCTGTTTCCCCCTAGGCCGTTCGTGATCGGGGACGAGTCCCTCAACGGCGACACAACCGTCGTCGCTCGCCTTCCTTGGGCCGCGACGCTGCTGGTTCGTGTCGTGGGTCTCGCTCCTTCTGCAGGCCTACGCTCTGGTCAGACTTCAGCCGCCCTGACATCCTTCCGGCTGTTCAGTCCCTGGCTGTGTTGACGGGTCTGTCCTCCTATGGGACAGGTTTGTGCGACGCCGGTACGCCTGGCTTAGCCATCATGCTCGGTCACCCTCTCCCATTGGAGGCCTGGTTTGCTGAGGCCTTCGACTTCTCACACCGATCCGTCGACGGCTCTCCTTCAGTCCCTCCCCCGGAGTCATCACTGATTTTGCCTCCTCTTGTGTCTGTCGGCGGGTTGGACGGCGCGTTCTCGTCCTGGATAAGCGCGCCCGTTCTTGAACTTTGTTCTATTGCTACCCCGTTCTTCTCTCACCCGGATCAGCCCTCTGTCGCCAAGGTTTTTCCCTTGCGACAGAGGGTGACGGACTTATTGTCTTGTCTTTAGGTTCCCTCCAGACGTCTGTTCACCACCTGCGGCTTTTCGAGGCGTCTGCGCCAGGCGATCTTCGCGAGGGTTTGGACCGCGTTCAGCGGATCCACCTTCGGCTCGCGGTGTCTTTGGTTCCCGGGCTGAAGGCGGTTTTGTGCGCGGCAACTCGGCAACGCCCGACGGTACGGTCCTCGTTCTGCCGGCCGGCACCCTTGGATATTCGTCAGGGTTTGTTGTCCTCTGCGCTATATACGTCGTTTTTTTTTAAGCAGGATGCTTGGAAATGCTACGCTTCTCTGTCGGCGGCCCCTGCCTGTCATGCTTTATTTCAGGGTGTTTGAACCTGCACCTTGGTCTTTTCTGATCTGGGTTTTTGGGGTTCTTCGGACTGTTGCTGCTTATGATGTATGCTTGGCCCTCCCACATGGGGGGGTCCGTCTCTGTCCTTCTCCACATGGGGGGGGGGGTTATTACTTTTATGTACCGATCATAATGCCGTGTGTCTTTTGTGTGTTTTTTTGCGCATACTGTCATACCTTCCTTCGATTTATGCATCCTCTTTCTCTGCGCTTCGTCTGGGACTTCTTTAATTTCTCCCTTCGCTTACTGTGCGGATGTCGCTCCCTGCCTGCGCGTGCCTTGGGTGTGCCCGTCCGGCTATGGGAGCTGGGCATACTGGGTGCCCCGCCCTTGCTGCGTGCTACTGCCGTGATAGCTTCACCCCCAGATGGGGTGGCCCGTGTCTCGTCAACTTTATGACGCTTGGGTCTCGCCCTCTTCACCGGATGCTGTGCCGGCACGGGTCGACCTCCCCGCTGCATGGTCGGGCGTGGCTCGGTCTGTTAAGGACCGTTTGCACCGGGTCCCCCGCTTCATGGACGGTGGGGTTCGCGCCTTGCTGACCCTTCCTCTGGTGTCTCCGCGCCCTGTGGTCACCGCTTCGCAGGTCCCTCAGTCTGGTGTGTCTCCGTTATCGGCGGACACAGCGGGGTCGATGCGGCACCACTCAGCTTCTCCACGTCGCCGGAAGTCTTCGACATATCACTGCCCTGCTGCTTCCGACCACACGTCTCTGGGCTCGACGACTTTTCGCCCTACGATGGCGATGCTTCCCCCGGTCCGTGTTCCTGCTGGTGTTTCGGCCTTCTCCCCTGGTCGTCGTCCCGCCCATGGGCTGCTCGGGGAGATTGGGGCGTCACAGGCCGCCGGACATCTACCGTCGGCTCCTCCGCCATCGTTGCCGTTGGCTCTGCTACCACCGTTACCGCCTACTCCACCTCCTAAGACGGCGGGGCTCTGTTTGCTTCGGCCTCTCCTCTTCTTGTCCGCGATGGTCTCCCGGATTCTCCTGGCTTTGTCGGGTCTGACATTCCGTGTGGCCTGCCTTCTCCTGCTCGGAAGAGTGGACCCGTACCTCTGGCAGTGCAAGGCGCCAGGGTGGCGGTTTTCGGGTCTGGTCAGGTGGGGGCTGCCTGTGACCTCGTGGAACTGAGTGGCGGGAGCGATGAAGTGTACGATGCCGTAGTGGTTGAGGACTCGCCACGGGAGTCTTTCTCCTATACTCCGTCGCCTCGTCGGTCGCCCAGCCGTAGGAACCGTCGCCGGACCATCTCTTCATCTTCCTCGTCACCGACCGAAGACCCTGGATGGGTCCTTCCTATTCGGGCCATCCAGGAGGCCCAGGTTAGGGCTGAGAAGGCTAACGCTGCACGGTTTGCCTCCCTGCACGGCATGCTTGCACTGATGGCGGGAGGCTTGGGGCGTCCTCCTCCCATTCCTCCTGTGCTTCAACCTTGCGTTTTGGTTGTTCGACACTATTGCCTCCTAGGCTTGCTCTTGCTTGCCTATCTCCGGATTTACTAAACCTTCTTGCAGGGCACCAGTTTTCGTCTGCTTCCAGCTCCTGAGCCACAGTCTTACCCTCCATTGAACTCACCAATACCTTGAGTTCCTGAGCCGCTGTCTTCACCTATCTGGTACTCACCAATCCCTTGAGGTTCCTGAGGCGCGGTCTTAAACTCCTTTGCGCTCTCCTGTCCCTTGAGGTTCCTGCGACACGGTCTTACCCTACTTTGCGCTCACCAATGCCTTGAGTTCCTGAGACACCTTCTTCACCTACTTTGACCTCGCTCATACCTTGCGGTTCCTCGGGCACGGTCTTCCCTACATTGGGCTCCCCAATACCTTGAGGTTCCTGAGACACTGTCTTAACCTCCATTGTGCTCACCAATCCCTTGGGATGTCTTTTTCCTTCCATCCCCGGTGCCGCAGGTCTCTCGGACGGGCTGTACTCAGCTCGCTCCGCCCTGGTGCGTGGATGACTCCCGCTCCTGGTCGGTCCTATGACTCGACACATTCTCTTATAAGACCGCTCCCTTTCTTCCTGCAATCTGCCTGTCGTCCTTCAACGGTGTCTTTGGCTTTGCTGCGCTGGTCCCTTTCGGCCTCTCCAATTCAGTTGGGAATGTGTTTCTTACGGGCCTCTGGCGTCTGGGCTAGGGCCTCACAGGGCCCGTTCCGCCCTAGGGTGGGCTCTCTCCTCCTCTCAGTCGGGCCTCTGCTTTGCCTCTGTTCTTTACCCACGGACGCTCCCTCGTCAGCTGTGATGCTAGGCCATTCCGTTGGGACGCTTGGATGTACGTCTCTGATGTTTTTACCCAGGGAGGCTCCCACGTCGGCTATCGTGCTAGATGATTCTTTTGGGCCTCTTGGATGTTCCTGGCCTTTTACCTTTACTGGTACCTACTGTGCCTCTGCCGTTTGGCTACCCTACGCCCGCTCCTCCCTGGTGCGGCGCCTCCGCTCTGGGGCGGCAGCTCTGCTCTGGAGCGGTGACTGTCTTTTTATTTCCGTGGATGCTTCCACGTCAGCTGTCCTGCTAGTCTATTCTGACGGGCCTCTTGGGTGTTTTCCCTTTCACCCTTCCTGATGCCTCAAGCCTCTCCCATCCGACTCTACTACATCTGCCCCGCCCTCGAGCGGACATTCCCGCTCTTGGCCAGTTCTCTTCCATACTTCTCCTGACACCTTCCCGGTTCCTCACCTGTCCTATGCCGCTCTCCGCTCTGGAGCGGAGCTTACTTTCTGCTCCAGAGCGGGATTTCCGCCCCAGCGCGGAGCGGGCCGTTCGGGGCCCCCTCCACTCTGGGTTGGTTCTCGGTGGACTTTGCCTTGCCTCTGGATGGGCCCTCCGTTGCCGTCATTCATCTTACTACTGGCTCAGTCTCGCTCCCTTGCCTCCCTAGGCTAGGTCATTCATCTTCCTACTGGCACCATCACGCTCCATTGCCTCCCTCGGCCTCCTGGGCCGCTTCTGCAGCGTGCAACGCTCTCCGCTCCAGGGCGGCGAGGGCCCTTCCTCCTCCAGTCCGCTCCTGAGCGGTTTCCGCCCCGGAGTGGAGGGGACCATTCTGGACCACTCCGCTCTGGGTCGGTGCTAGGGTGCTTTGCTTTGCCTCTGGATAGGGACTCCGTTGCAGTGGTTCCCGGACTTCTCTTTTTTATCAGACTGTGCTCCCACTCTACTCTGATGGTAGGGTGGAGAAGAGGCATCTTCTCCTCTTCAGTGCCTTCACCCTTTGGGTATTCTTATTATCCTCTTCCATTATAAGGCTTTCATGCCTTCCTTCTGGGGATTTGCACCTGCCCCTTGGTCTTTTCTGACCGGGGTTTTTCGGGGTTCTTGCTCTTGCTGGCTCGCCTGGTCTCTCCCTGACCCTCCGCATGGGGGGTCACTCTTCACCCCTCGCCTCGCACAGGGGGGGGGGGGGGTTCCTCACTTTCATGAAAGGTGCTCCATTTTCGGGGTGTAGTGAGCACTTTTGTGCGTCCTTCGGCCCTTGTGCCTGTTCATTTTCAGGAGTTTTTATTCCAGTATTTGTGCACCCATACATTATCCTCCTGTATAGCCCTCCGTTCGAAAGGTCCCCCTTTTTCGTCCTTTCCTTCCTACACAAGGGAAGGGGGTAATCTCCTGTCACGGATTTACCGGTTTTTCACATTATTGTGCTTACACACAATTCCTGGGCTTCCTACGTGGGACGGCAGTATCTTTTTCCTTTCCGATTGCAAGGAGGATGTCACTTCCTTCCTGCGCACACCATGGGTGTGTCCGTCCTGCCATGCCCGTTGGACGTAGAGAGTGTCCTCCCCTTATCTCATGCTACGGCCGCGATGGTTTTCGCCCTCGGAGATATAGCTCGTGGCTCGTGGATATTGTCCTTTGTGTCTCGTCCTCCTTCCCCGGACACGGATGAGGCGAGGTCTCGCCTCTGCACTATGTAGTCGGGAATTGCTCTCTATGTCAAGGACCACTTCCATTGGATTCCACACTTCGTAAGACGGAGGGGTACGCGCCATGCGTCCTCTTCCCTCTGCTGTCTCCGTGGCGCCAGGCCGCCTTTCCTCCTGTGCCTCGTTCGGGCGTCCTCGCGGTTTCCGAGGACGCCGAAACGACGGTGTGACGTCGCTCTCCTTCCCCATATCACCGACGATTCCCGCCTCCTACGTCCGGTTCATGCCATACATGTGGCTCTGGACGAGGCTCGGGAGCCCGTCACACTGCGTGCGACCTCCCTGCCCGGGCCTGCCGCCCTATGGACGGATGCTCTGTCGAATGGACAGGGCGCCCGGGTAGTATGGTCTTCCCGACACACCGTGTTCGACGACCTAGCGGCCTCCTGGAGTGTTCCACTGGTGGCCTGGTTCGCCTCCTGCGAGGCGACCGGGTTGCCTATGTTCCTGTACCGCTGGATTACTCCTCCGGCGGAGGTACCGGTTGCGTTCAGCTAGGACTGGCGCAGGTGGCGGTCGGTTTATGTGTTCCACCAACCGCCGCCCTTTTTGATGTGCAACGTCCTCCACAGGCTGAGAGGGTCCCAGTGCTTCGTTTGGTTGTCGCGCCCATCCGGCCGGCCCAAGCCTGGTCCGCTCGGCTGAAGCGGTGGTACCCGTGTCCTGTTCCCCTAGCGATCTCCGATTTCCACTTGGTATCGATTGGTGTCCTAGGGACCTCGTTAGCCTTCCCGTCGTGGATGTTGTGAGGCAGGGTGGATGCCTAAGTTTAGTCGTTCTTTGAATGTCAAATCCTCTCCCCTGGATTCATTTTACATGGCTGACTTACGGTTCTCCCTGACACTGTTTTCCTTCTTGGTTTCCTACCCATCACGGACGCGCCCATCGGTGGTGTTCGTGTTTCACTACCTCCATTGGTTAATCTTGAGAAGCGTCCCAACATCTGCACCGCTCTTACGAACCGCCTGTCGGCCATTTGGGTACCGTTTGAGCCTTTCACGGGGTTGGTCGTTCCTCCCTAGGACTTGGGTTCTTTTTGCGATCCTGCTTTATGCTTCGTCCGACGCCGCGTCAGCTTCCTCCTCAGTGGTTTCTGGCGGAGGCTCTCGAACTGCTCTCGTCTGCCTCTTACGCTCATTACCCCGCGCCTGCACACTTCCGTGCCATGACATTGTTCTTTATGGCTTTGGCGACAGGTGAAGGAGTCCCCGGAGATGACTGCCAGGTCTAGGGTCCGACATTCCTTACATCGTTCTCCCGTCCTTGAGTCAGTTACTTTGGCTCCGTCTGTTCGTTTGGTTCCTACGACCGTACGCGACACTCCCATTTTTATGCTTTTCCTGTACCAGCTTTCCAATATGGTAGGGTTCATCATCCGTTATGCCCGGTTCAAACCCTGCATCCGTATGTGTACTCGACCAGGCCAGTGTCGGGGTTGCCTTTACGGGTGGCGCCTACAACCTGTAGGAGACTAGGTCGACGTGCTGTGGGACTTCGCCTGTGTCGGTCGTTTCGGGCCAGTCCCCCTTACGTTCTGGACGCAGCTCATGTTGTCCGTTCGTACACTGCTACGTTCCGATTTTACATACTCTTTCTCGACCGAACGTTGCCGACACGGGGCTTTGGTCTTCCCCCACCATGTATGTCTCCTCCTCTCTGGCCATGTCCACAGGCAGGCCGGGACGTCCTTGTCGTGCGTTGGGCCAGCAGGTTCACTCAGGGTCTACCTGCAGCATTCCTTCTGTCTCTTCTCCTTCTCCCTTCTTGTTCTTCTTTTCTTGGGGGAGGGGGGGGGGGGATTGCACTATACCCATACTTGCACCTGAGTTAAAGGATTAACCCTTATTTAGCGGCGAGCAACATAAGTCGAGTTAAATAAAGCTGGACTATGTGGCGGCGCTCGACATAACTCGAGTGGCAATTTCAGCACGTAATGTGGCTGAGAGAGAGAGACAAGTGGTGGCAGGAGACTAGCGAGCGTATGACTGCTCCAGACCACCGCGGCGAACCTACTGACACAAATCTCAGCTCCCTCCTCCCTCTCTCACTCGCTACATACTCAATTATGTACTGAAAGTACCGAATTACCTGCTTTTTGCACTCGCGTTGCACGGTTATTGCAAGAAAACTATCCATCATACAAGGATCGTTATGGTGTCATTCGAAAGCTCTGTTTATGCCCTTTCAGGGATAGGTACTTGTTTTACGTTCTGGGTCTTATTTAGGCATGAAAATGATCATGTAAACAGCCCTATTTTGGCTAACAACACCCCGCTGTGCGGTACACATAAATAAACCGCATAGGCCGCTCGTAAGGTGTTAATAACTAGGTTAAGATTTTGATATAATTTCTCGTCTTCAAGTATACTATGTTCTGTTGGTAGGTCTTGGCCTCCTCCCACTGAACTTTTCTCATGGCTTTCGGTGCTGGTCACTGTGTATGCTCATGTCTTTTCTCGTCGCCCCTGTACGGTACTCCTCTTCGACGTATGTCAGTATTTCCTCATTACTTTATGGGTCTTCCTGCCTTCGTCCGGATGGAGGGGGGAGGGGGGGGGCATCCTGGACTTCATATTCTTATGATGAAATGCAGCATTCTTTGTCTTAGGTTAGTTATCCCATGGCATACGACTTGACTGTACTTGACCTCTCTTGATATGCACCTGTCAGTACACTCTTTCTATAAACTCTCTTGTTTACGTCGGTCTTTCCATGGTCCTGATATTTCCTAAGGGCTAAAGTTTGTGTTTTCAGCTTGTATGTCCGCCTCCAATTTGGTACTCTAGCTCTACGTTAGAACGTAGAGGCTACTACTAAATTGGGAGGTTTAACGAGCCTCCCAATACCAAATGAGGTAAACCTCCTATTTGGTCGTAGCCTCGGAGTATCCAACGTCATAGTATCCCGCCCTCGCGCCGTACCCCTGCCCATCCAATCTTGTCTCTTGTAACTTGATACCGGGAATGCCCAATGAACCCTGTCGGGTAGTGGGGTGGATCCGTGAAGATGGCTGAAGGAGCCAGATAGGATGGCCTAAAATCCTGTAATTTTCTCTTCTTTCTCATCAATATTTTCTTATTTTCCTTTTCAAATAGTGGCCTCCAAAGTATGTACAACGTACCTAGTAGAGAGAGTAAGGTGCTACTCTAGATGTTATCGTTTTATCGCGCTAGTGATTTCGATAATTGCCCGCTCTAGAGCGGAGCAAAATTATACGATAAGTATATAGCTCTACGTTGGATACTCCGAGGCTACGACCAAATAGGAGGTTTACCTCATTTGGTATTGGGAGGGTCGTTAAACCTCCCAATACGGTTTTGACAACCCGTAGGGAAGGAAGGAAAAACTAATATTTATTGGTGGCTCCTGGAGTCAAAGACGTAAGAGCCTATGATAATATGGCCTCTTCCGGGTTCCTCAGAGCCAGGGTTAACCTCGATCACGATGGTCGAGAACCAAGATCATCTTAGGGGGTACCCCTTAATCATTCCTAAGGTACGTCATTGGGACGGAGCCACTGAAAAGTAGAAAATAAAAAAGAAAAGAATTAACAGTTTGAACACCACGCCTGTGCGCATTCTGATCTTCCTCTGTTTCCCATACCTTGCCTGCTATTCCACCTCTCAGGTGCGTTCTCTAATGTATATATCAAGTTGAGCATGTGTATGGGAAGGGGATGGTGGGAGGGCAATTGTCGTCATTGACTCCAGGAGCCACCAATAAATATTAGTTTTTCCTTCCTTCCCTACGGGTTGTCAAAACCGTAATTTATTGGTGGCTCCTTACGTCAATGACGTAAGAGCCTAGAATATCACGACCGGTGGAGGGACCTTCATATGCTCATCAAGTTAAAAAACAAGAATCTATTAGGAAGACCAAAAAAAAAAGAAAACTGTGACATGTGTATATAAGAGTATAGCAGTAAGAAAAAGATGTACAGTATAAGGCGGGTACCATTAACCCTTCCTACCCGGGCAGCATTTTATAAGGACACCGCGGCAGATGGGCCGGTACCCGGGTGTCCTATTAAAATCCGTAAGCTTGAAAGCCTATTAAGCTTGGTCTGAACGCCGTGCGTCCGACGCATGTAAACAAAGCCGATCGTTGCGTCACCGCACCTCCGAAAACAATAAGGAGACGTCGGATCAATGTTATTGTTGTGACGTCAGACGAAATTAGTGTCTGAAAAGCTCCGATATTGTCAACATCGCGGAAAAATTTGCTCCACGGAAATCGTCATCACAACTGAACCAGTTGACTTAGAGAGTTCTACTCAACGCCAGTCTACAGATTGGAAACCGCACTACGTTTATAGATGCGTGGGAAATTTCTAGCAGTTAAAATAAACAAAAATACGGTAGCCTAGGCCTAGACATATTTTGGCCAGATCGACCAGATACGACCTCCGTCCTTAGGAGGACCTGCCCGGGCCACGAGGGTTAAAGAAGCCTTATCTCAGAAAAATAGAACTACTGAGGTGTGAATACTGGTAATCGTATATCACAAAATTAAAATTAAAAATAAAGTTACACATTGCAATACAGTAATGTATAGGTATTGCTATGTAACAGAACTAGTGCAGTAATAGCACTCCTGCTATCCATTCCGGATTGTGTGTCCTGCCAACTTGTCATGGAACTTAACACGCCACCCTCCTTTTTCATTTAAGGTGGGTGGTAGGACACACCTTCTATTACCTTACAACACTGGTAATAAAAGTATTGAACAAATATATCCATCTACTTATTGGCCTCAGTGTGCATGTTCCAGCCCCAATGCTATGCTTGGTAATTTGGGTCTCCTCCAGATGTACCGACGAGCCTATGGCTAGGAACGCCTTGCTAGAGGACCAAAGACCCATCTGAGTTATATCCTCCACTGAAAAACCAATGGGGAGAACTCATGGTAGTGGCCCATATGTGCATATCACGGATTTATGCAATTAACTGAGGCTCAGCTTCCTTAATTATATCTGCAATAAAGGATACTAACACTCTCTTTCCTGACCTTATTGAACCTTCTGGAGGAAACCACAATTGTGCCTTATTCCTAGGAATAACAGACTTAGAGTAGGTATATAGTGCCTTAACAGGGCATAGAGCATGGAGTATCTTTGCTCTTTTCAAGGCAGGAATAAAGAAAGGTGTAAGGATATGTTCCTGGTGCTCATTTTTTGCGATGAATCTGGTGCAGTAACCATATGTACAGAATCATTTTTAGGGGCAAAAACATAGACAGTTAGTAAACCTTGCCATGGCTGTCAATTCTGAGACCCTATGGCTAGTAGCCAGGGTCATCAGAGACACACACTTTTTAAAGTTTCTTGTCTATATTTGGTCTCCCAGAATAAGACCTAGACTGTGACAAAGTTAGGACCTTTGAGATTGACCAATGAGGAAGCAAATGACGATTTGGGGCTCTGAGCTTAAAACAAGCCTTCATAAAACCCTGTTCGTCTTTCTGGTGTAAAGATAAACCAGTAAGCGTAAAGAAGGGTATCTTTATGCCGATACGTGGTTTATAAGTGTGTTCACTGTTAGTTTTTAAAGTCAAATAAGTAATTTAGGTGCTTCAACAACAAAGCAACCGATGGAGACTGCAGTATTGACTTGTGAGCGTATCCGTGACTTCCTTGTCGTAGGACGGTAGCCACTTGGATTTGAGAATGTCCACATAGAAAAATTGAGCGAGGTCTGCAGGTTTCCAATTTCTTTCAAGTGGAAATAGAACAGGGGGAGTTGCAGAGGTTTGTTATACCACTGAGTAAGTTAAGTGTGCCACACCTGAGTAGGCCACATTGGCGCAACCAGGACCACTTGGTCCTGGAAACGACCTGAGGTGATGAATGATTCTCACATCATAAATCTATGTCCACCTGTTCCAATTCACTGTGAGGGCATCTGGGCCCCCTTCTCGTGTTATGTGATTCAGAGATATGTAAGACTGGAGCTTCGTTGAATTACGAGATGCAAAACAGATCGGTTTGAGGTAAAAATGGCAGACTTAAGTGGTTGAATGTCTATTGTTTGAGAGCCCATTCCGCTGAGGTAATCTTTCCCTTGGACAGAGCATCCGCCCACAGATTGGAGACCCCTGGTAGATCTGTTGCATGGATTATTATGGAATGTGTTTTGGGCTAGAAAGAATATATTTTCCCGAGAGATCCGGGACCGGGTGGGGACCTCTTTCTTCCAGCAAATTACAGTGGTCATGTTGTCCATCCGGAATGTAATTGACCTGGACGTCAATGACATCGCATGAACT
Source organism: Paralithodes platypus (assembly GCA_032716605.1). Classification (NCBI taxonomy): domain Eukaryota; kingdom Metazoa; phylum Arthropoda; class Malacostraca; order Decapoda; family Lithodidae; genus Paralithodes; species Paralithodes platypus. The sequence goes on from CM064495.1 coordinate 25,707,674, forward strand.
TTGGGAAAAACCACAGAACTGCTAGTTCTTGGGCATTGATGTGACACTGACTTAATGTTGTCCATTTTCTGTGATTCTGATGACCTTCCGTCGACTGATAGCCCCATCCTATCAGACTCGAGGCGTCTGTGTCCACCCATCGAGTGGGGGGTGGATCTGACCAATGTGTCACTGATTCCCTTTGCCTGAGATTTTACCTACAACGATGTAGGAGTGAATTTGATTTCTCTAAATTTACTCTGAGAACTCAACTTTGCCACATTTGCATGACTCTCAAGGTTTGTGCTTGGCAATGGAATGGAGAAGACCACGGAATCATCAAATTTTTAGGTAAAAATAGTATTTTCACACCGTCCTTGAGTAGAGGGAGAAGCTTGGGAAATAGTTAACATCCTGAACCTCATATTGTGAATTGATTTGTTGAGGAGGGACATGTCTATCGCATGCCTTAGTTGTAGCCTGTCCCTTTTTGGGGGACGAGAAACATGCGTGTGGTAAACTATCAATGGAAGTTAAATATTACTAAGCTATAATGAATCAAAATAAAATCAATCTAAATGAAAACTACTCCATATCTAAATTGAATTCAATCTGAAACAAGCTAATTTATATCCAAAGGTCTCACATAATAAATGTATATATAGGGTAAGGTTATAAGGGTTAATATTAGCCAGGAATTAACTCACCAATAGTTCCACGTGGCAATGAGGCAAGGGAGAACGTTTTACACAATATGGCGGTGGACAATGGGGAACGAGACTTCGGTCCCGAGACTCGAGTCAAGTTAAAGAAAGAATAAATGATTACATGGGAATGGACATGAATATTATGCTTATCTGTCAGTCAGTCATGGCGTCGATGAGAGCGTCGTGATGGTGTAGCTGTGTGTATTGCTGTATGTGTATTGTGATTAGAGGCACAAAAGCACGATCAACTGAGGGCGGAAAAATAGATGTTAACTGGTTGGTGTTCGTGAAGGCTCTGGCGTTCCTCGAAAGCACACCTTGCTGCCTTGGCAAACTGCCAGGAGCCCAAATTATCGTACCGCATCTAGGTTGCTCTATACGATAAATTATATTAATATATACGATAACTTCATATATACTACATAAGACCATGGCAATATTGCTTAATAGCATATTAGGCCTTTTATAACTTAACTTATTTACAATCTTATAATATACGATCTACTCGTCCTACGTCGTGCTGTAGGAGCGATCGTGACGTCACAGAGACATACGAGATCACAAAAGAGTCATATTCTATCGTATTTATATGATACACTCCCCCCACAAAAAAACACCTGAACCCCACCTTAAACCTAAAGTTGCCCAGAGGCTATCTTCTGACGCCAGCAGCAGCGCGTCTGGGACGCGTCCCGGTCCGAGAATGATCACCATCAGTAAGAGGTGAGTCGTTCCTTTGAGAATCCTCGGACCCAGCAATAACAGGTGGAGCATCAGATTGCAATGCGGAATCGAGCTCCAAAGCGTACAAACGAGCGATAGGACGAACAGTAGTTCCAGTGGCTGTCTTCAATAGCGCCACCCGCTCTACAGAGTCTGCCCCCTTGTATACCTCCAACACGCGGCCCAATTTCCAGTATAAACGAGGACTATCTTCTTTAATTAAAACAACTTCACCAACTGTAGGTGCCGTTGGTCTACCAGAGGGAGTAACACTCCTTTCCCTCAATGCTAGCAGATATTCACTAATCCACCGTTTCCTAAAATCCTCTATTATCCTTGATATATACTGGTATCTCTTAGACACCGCTACCTCAGAGTACAACGAGGGATCCTCTAACTCTACTATGGACTGAAAATCAGATGGAAATGCAGTCAATGGTTTTCCATATAGCAAGTGAGCTGGCGTTAATGGTAGTGGTTCTTGCAGGTCGGTGTACACATATGTAAGCGGGCGATCATTCACGACTGCCTCTATCTCTGTGAGGATTGTCGTCAACTCACTCTTCTTTAACCCGTGGAGCCCCGGCTAGTTTTGTAATGTTTGCGCACCAGAACCCGGCCGGTTTTCAAAAAATGGTTTTATTCCAGAAACAATAGCGAATGGGTTAGGAATGAAGGAAAAACCACGAAAAACCGCTCAAAAAGCTTAAAAAATGGTCCTACAGAGCCCCCGAAAACGGATTTTATAAGAGTAAAAAATTGAAGGCAATTATCCCAAAAAAACAGGTTTTTGCGCGCTCGCGCGCACGCACGTGGACTTTGAGAGTTTTCAACCATCGGCACGGTTGCGTGGGATACGTACACAGTTCCCATACAAATCTGAGCCCTCTTGAGTGGCTACACCTGAGGTTACGGTCGGCGCAATTAGGGTGACGCGCCAGGCGCGTCTCTGGGGCTGTGCGTTACATACATCGCCGACGCGTCAGGCGCGTCGCTGGGGCTGTACGGGTTAATAGAGCACGTCCTACAACCGCTCTGAGTCCTGACTTTACTATGCCGACACACCGTTCCCACATGCCACCAAACCAAGGTGCCTTAACTGGAATGAACCTCCAATCGCACTTCTTCTCTCCCAAAAAAGTGATGATAGTAGGATCACTACTCATATCCTTTAGATATTTTGATGCTTGGACATAAGTGGGAGCATTGTCGCTAAGAATGAGTTGAGGGAATGAACGACGGGCACAAAACCGTCTGAACGCCAGCATAAATTCTTAGCTAGACATATTATCACATAGTTCTAGGTGTACCGCTCGAGATGTTGCACAGGTAAACAATTATATATAAACTTTCTCATGCTCCCTCGTCTTTAATGCCCCTGTGTAATCTAATCCTACCGCTTGGAAAGGTTCTACGTGCTTTACACGGCATTCAGGTAGAGGTGGAGCTGGTCCAGTTGCATATGGTTTACCCTTTAGTCTCTGGCATATTACACACTTTCTTACTACGCGTCGAGCTACTTGTCGAACTCTGGGTATCCACCATGTGAGACGTAAATTTGATATAATATGACATACCCCGTAGTGTTTTACTTCCCTATGTGCACGTATGATCAATAGATCAGTAACGTGATGTCTTGTTGGCATAAGTATAGGGCGGTTTGTGCCGTCTGGTACACCCAACCACTTCAGGCGACCCTCACACCTGATGAGGCCATTGTCTAGGTGCAACCTTAGTTGACGCACTATATTAGGCATTAATGTCTTATTAGAGCCTTTCAAGGATTCTAATTCATTGGAAAAGGTTTCTACTTGAACCCATTTGATCAAAGTTACTTCAGCTGCTTTAAATTCACGAGCATCAATGTTGTGACCCCTGTTGCAGAGTTGGCCCGTTACTTTAAGCTTGAGATTGGATACATATCGCAATACCCAAGCTACAACTCTGACTAGTTTATTATAGTCACCGAATCTTGCCCACTCTATGATAGGACCCGGTGGCTCATTTGGTTGGGCTGTAACTGCCACTGTTTCCAGTGGCAGAAGTCCCTCACCAACAGCATGCCATATCGTCCATTCACTTTCATGGAGCAGCCACTTTGGACCATGCCACCACAATTCGGACTTCATTAGCTGGCTAGCCGTTATACCCCTAGTTATGAGATCACTAGGGTTTTCTTTTGTATTTACATAATGCTAAGCAACGTCTGGCAAAAGGGCTCTAATCTCATCTACCCTATTCCGCACATAAACTGGCAGAGACTTCTTGCTATGTATCCAGTTGAGTGCGACCTGACTATCGCACCATACGTGAACGATTTCAATATTTAATTCGCTCTCGTATGCTGCGCGTACATGTTGCACCAGACGTGCTAATAGCAGCATGGCAGTCAATTCCATTTTAGGGATAGTTACCTTTTTAACCGGGGCTACTTTGGCCCGGGCTGTAACTAAATGTGCCCCAAATGAAGTAACAACATATATGGCTACCCCGTATGCCGTGACGCTAGCATCGCAAAACGTGTGTAACGTAACGTCACCGAACGCCGCCACTTTACGAGGTATAGGTTTAGTACATAGGATGGCATATTCATTCAACAACAATGTCCCTTGGTCATTCAAGTCCTTGGGCAAACTGTCATCCCATCCTATTTTACGTCTCCAAACTTCCTGCATTAGAATCCTAGCTCTTATGGTAACAGGTAATGCTAGACCCAAAGGATAAAAAAATTGCGCAACTTTGCTCAACAGACTTCTTTTGGTGTGCGCTCCTGTCTGCTGAGCAAAAGACCTTGTTTGAAAAGTTAGTATGTCATGTTTAGGTTGCCAGATCATCCCCAAATTTCTGGACTTTTCCTGGTTAAGAGATGCCGTACCGTCCACCTGTATTAAACTCTGAAGATCTTCACTATTAGTAACCCACTCGCGGAGAAATAGATGTGCATCCGCAAACAATCTGCGTGCTTGCCAGTATGCATATAACAAATCATCCTGACTATCGCTAGTACCCTGCAAATTGTCAATGTATAATCCGCGAGATAGTTTACTTGTGTCCTCATGAGTGTGAGCTAGGTGTTTTCTGATTGTGGCATTTAACAAAAACTGCGAGCACGTGGCCCCAAAGAGTACAACCCGAAAACGGTATATTATGATTTGACTAATGGACTAATGCTAATGTCGCTGAACCAAAGAAAGCGGGTAACATCTCTATCTTCCTCCTTTAGCTTGACCATCAAGAATGCTTTCTCGATGTCACTGGTATAGGCGTACTTTCCCAGCCTAAACCGCAATAGATGTTGGGACAGGTCCGACACCATGGACGGACCTGTCAACAGGCAGTCATTTAGACTGGGTTGTTGACCTTGGTGGGCAGAACAGTCATACACCACCCGTATTGGTGTGGTGACGCTGTCTTTCCTTACCCCATGATGGGCCAGATAGTGAACCCTACCCTTCTTAAACGGTTCCTTGACATCGACTCTCTCAATAAAGCCCCTATCCTCATAACTCCAAAATACATCGTCATACACCTGGCGCGTGCTCGGTTCGTTAGACAATTTACGCTGTAATGCGCGCAAGCGACCTAATGCCAAACCATAGTTGGTAGGCAGGCTTATCTCACTGTTCTTCCAGGGTAAACTAACTTTATATTGCTTGTCTGAGGCACAGTAGCACACAGACTCGTCAAACCTTTGTAGCGCAACTTCCGAGTCATAATCAGTCTCCATAGGATTAATGTCTATGTGATCCAATCTCCACAGTCGTTCCAGGTCGAACTCGGCAGCCATCTTAGGGTCACTAGGTTGGGAATCCTCCCTTCCCAACTCCTCTGCCGCGGTTACATTGACTCTATATATCGAGACCGTGTCGACCAGGACCTTTGACTGTGTAGTATGCACCTTTCCGCTCATGTAATATCCAAATTTAGTGGGGATTAAAATTACACCACACATCTTTTTAAATCCAGGGTATACTACTTCATAATAATGATCCACACCAAGTAGAACATGCACCTCACTCTGATTTCCCATGGGATCTGACAAGTTAACCCCTTTGCTACGTAATGCGTGTTCCACCTTCTTCACACCTACAGATACATATTCTGGTAGGGTGTCTACTACTACGATACAAGTCATAAAGTACCGGTTTTTACGGTAGAAATATGAAATCTCCGCTATCTCGTAGTCTTACTTATCAGTAACCCCTGTGAAGCCCTGTAATCGAAGAGTCTCAGCCCCTACGATTCAGTGCTTCAGTCCCACTAGTACGGACCTCTTTATAAAGGAACGTTGAGACCCTTGATCTAGAAGTACCCGACAAACTTTGTTACTGTCATTACCTTCCATGGGAATCTGTATTGTGGGCAATATAGTAGTGTCTTGCGTGCTACCTAGTGTCACAGTTGTAGTACCCTCTTTTTTTACGTCTTTGACTTTATCTGCAGTAGGACACAACTTAACAAAGTGATGTCCTTTGCAGTGCCGACAGGGCCTTAAGTATGTAGCAGTACATTGTCCCTGCTTACCATGTTCCCCACTTAGACAACCCACACATAGCTTCAATCTTTTCACCTGTGCTAGTTTTGTCTCATTTGTTGGGTATTTTACGCAGAAACTCCATTTATGTTTGTTGTTACATAGCTTACATAGAATCTGAGCAGGTTTCTTATACGCACCCTCTTTCTTTACTTTAGTCCCCACTGTCATGCTTACTGTTCCCCTCTTCTCCACATTCTCACTCCCTCTCGACACATACATTCTCCCTTTGTTCAACTGTAGATTATTGATCTCCTTACTGAACTGAGTTTTGAATTCCCCCAGCTCAAATGATCTTACCTTATCAAGTATTGCCATAGGAAGCTTCTGACGCAAGATAATGACTATCATTTCCTGCGTGGTAAGCCCTAGGGTGTCTAGCGATCGAGTATGGCACTCCATATTTGCCCTGAAGTTTGTCAACTCATCAACCTTATACTGTGGTTCTGCGAGCCCCAACAAGGCAACGACATGGGCCATCTTCAACTGCTCTCTATCCCCGTATGTGGACTCTAATAAGTGTACCGCTTCAAGATAACTACCACCCACTACTGCAAATCCCTCTATCAAATGTAAGGCCTCTCCTCCCATTTGTCCCTTTAGATAGTGAAACTTGCGGACATTATCCAAAGAGGATTCATGAACTGTAGATCGAAATACGTCCCAAAAAGCTAACCACTCAGTCAACTTGCCCCCAAATGTCGGAAGATTGAGCTTTGGGAGGTGTACAGTATGTTTTGGGTCAGCCCTTCTATGGGCCTCATTATCGCCTCCCTTCTTACTCGCGACAGCACGCTGTAATAGGTACTTCGCTCTAAAGACAGGTTCGTCATAGAGGGCGCGATTATCACACTCTGTAACTATCTCTTCCTCCTCTATCATGTCAGCCACAATCACCTCACTCAGAGCCGTAATACGACCGTGGGTAGCTTGAACGTTTTCTAATCTAGCCTCCAATTCCTCTAGTTCAGCAGTAGTGATGAAAGTGTTGACGTCCACAATTTGCCTATTTAATACTCCCCGAAGTCCCGCCCTTTGATTTTTAGGGGCTTTGATCAGCACCCCACTAGACGGTGTCTCTTTATCATTTTTATTCATTTTGCATGTGAGCCTATAGGCTATGTATCTAAATGTTACGTTACAAAGACAACGGCCAAATAATAGTCTACTTAAGAGACGCCGACCGGCGGACTTCTCACTCATGGCTTCAGTCATAATGAATTGGGTTCTCACTACGAAAAAACTTCGTAAAAAATAAAAAGAAAAAGAAAATAAGAATAACTATTCAATAAGCTTTCCATCATATCGTGGATGTACTTGTGTGGATCTTTTGACCAGACGCTACTGCAGGCGTCATTCTTCCTTCACTGACATATCAAGTAAACCAAAATCCTTAATACATCAACGAATGGGAAGGGGATGGTCGGGAGGGCCCCAGTCGTCAATGATTACGGGGCCACTACTAAATATTAGGTTTTCTTTATCTCCTTACAGGAGTCAAACCTATAATTTATTAGTGGCCCCTCCATCATTGACGAACATGCCTGATTTCTAAGACTGGAGGGGGACATTCGTAATCATATCATAACTCTAGAAAAGCAGATAATCAAACAACCACATAGTATTCTTACTTTTGTAAAAAAAGAGATATTCGGGTGCATAAACTTTATACAGCCTAAATCTTCAAAAAGGGGTACAAGCAGGAGCGTGCTTCAAAGAAGCCTGCTTGAAAAAGGGTTAACTCTGAGACTCTGTACACAGATCTGCTAGTTAAGAAAGCACCCCACTTAAAGTAAGAAGTGAAAACTAAAAACTTATAAGTTTACATGTGCACATATAAACCCCATTAACTAGTGGATATATTCCTAAAAATATAACCAAACATAAATGAATTCTTGTACATTCGTAGAGTGAGGAACTACATGAACGAAGGCGGTGCTGGTTGGGGGGAGGGGCGTCGACTGACTGGGGACAGAGGTGCATGGGGGCGGTTCGTTCGTGGCCACCCCTTCGGGGATCACGGCGTCAGGCAATAGATAGATAGATAGACATTCGTAGAAGTACTGAACTCGTGTACTTATGGAGAAGTAATTACTTTAAAAGTAAAAGTCGTAGTTGCAACTACCGAGATTTCTCAAAAATCTATTGCTTCACAGCCAAAGCTACTTACAACAAGAATTGTTGTAACACTACTATTGGCCTTTAGCACAATTTCCTGCAATGAATACTACAGATTTTTTTTATAATACAATGCCTACAAACAGTATCACAGCTCGTATGTTCCGAACACATACTCCGGAGGGGTCTAGGGTGTCCTATGTCACACTGACTGCACCCTCCCCCCCCCCTTTTTCTTGAAATTAAACAAAACGTGACTAAAAGGGCCACCTAGACCCTCTGCCGTAAAGCTATACATGGCAAGGAAGGTTTGTCCAGAGCTACTGAAAGGTATCGAGTCAAAAACTCCTGATTAGAGGCCCACAACTGTGTGGACTTAATAACTTCCACCGAAAGATTATTAAGGAAACGTAAAGAGGCTGTCCCCTTGCGTAAATCGTGGGTCTTACCCACAACGCCGGGATTCTTCTCTTTAAAGTCCTCGACCAAGAGAGAAGCCAGTGTACGCTCCATCAAGCGTTCACCCGGACTTGCGACCCATAAAGCACTCTGGTGATTTAGAGGTGCCACTCTTAAATATTTGGTTAGAGCTTGCACTGGGCAAAAAAGATGGTGCACCTTTCCCCTTTTTAACGCCGGCACCGTGAACTCTGAAAACACGTGTTCACTGTGCTCATTCTTGGCTATGAATCCTGGGGAAGGTGCAATGTGAATACACTCATGAAGCCTATCAAACCTGAGGCAATTAGGTGTGTTGCTCATCGCCGCCAGCTCAGATACTCTGTTCCCGGTAGCCAAAGCCATAAGGAATACTGCCCTTTTGTAAAATCTGCAGTCTTTGGTACATACGGGAACGAGAATAACGACGATGCTTTGTCCAGAGACCATGTAGGCCTGAGCTGACGGGGAGGTGGGCGGAGTTTAAAACCTGCCCACATAAATCAATTTCAGATAAATGTTTCTGCATGAACAGATACATTAAATAATTAACAACCAACGCCACCGAGGGCACAGTTTGTTTTGTTCTAAGAATCCAAGACGTAAAAGCTTGCCAATGCGATTGAAACTGTCGCTTTGTAGACTGGGTATATTGATTCGTGAATATCTTGGTCACGTCGCTACCATATGGTGCTAGCCACTTGGCCTCCTGAATGTCCATAATGAACAAGTCCGCGAGGTTTCTAGGTTGCCAATTGTGTTCTAAGTGGAACAACCCGACCGGGAGTGACACTGGGTGCGGGCACCACGTGTTCAAATGCTGGTACCACACTGCGCCGGCCACAGGGGCGCGATTAGCGAGACTACGCCTCGCTAATCCTGTAGTTTGTTGACTACGTGGCACATTAGAGACGCGTCTGGCGGCGGAAAATAGATAAATGGAACTTAACCTGTTCTCGTCCGTCATCAGAGCGTCAGGTCCGCCCGCCGGCGTTATCGTCCGGCGGGTGAGGTACAGTGGGAGTTTGTGAGTTTTCTCAGACGCAAACAAATCCACTTGTGGATGGTAATGATCCGCACACGCAAGAGCGCCCATTCTACTGATGTGCTTTGTCTCTGAGACAGAGCGTCTGCCCAGACGTTTGCTACGCCTGGGAGATAAGATGCGTGAAGATGAATGTCCAGCCTGTTGGCTAGTATAAAAATCTTTTCTGACACGTTTAGCCACTTCCGAGATCTCATTGACCCTTGTTTCTGAATACAGTGAACCACATTCAGATTGTCCATTCTGAAGGCCACCGACTTGCCCCGTAAAGCAGAGCCGTGAGCCTGAAGGACAGATAAGGGGACTAGTAAGTCTTTGACATTGATGTGGAAGATTTCTAAATGGGACCAAAACCTTTGACCCTGATGCCCGAGGTTTGACTAAAAGCCCCAGCCTATCGTTCCTGACGCATCCATGTCCACCCATACCGACGGCGGAGGAGAGGTTCATGACATGACTGCGTGCAACATTTCTCTCGTCGCCCAAACCGCTAGTAAGTTGTGTAATAACGTTGGGATAGGCCATACTATCCCCGCTGGTAATAGTGGGAAAAATTTGTTGCCCTCCAAGATTAAACGTTAGACTTACAACCGGCCCAACTTCACAGTTAGCTGAACCCCGTTGAGAGAACCGACTAGAGATTCCCAAAGTCTCTGTGTCGTAGTCAGACTGTGGAGAAACATAAACAGTTTTTGCGAAATCTGTTTCGAGCGTCCACAATCTGACTCAGAGTGAGAGAAGCTGTGTCCTCGACCAGCCCTATCCCCTGAAATACTCGTGGGGGAACAAGGGTTTGACTTTTACTAAGTTGACCTTGAATCCAGAGATATGTGATGGTTTAACGTAACGTAGACATGAATGATGCGTAACTTTTCTGTTTCTGCCACCACCAGTTAGTCGCCCAGATACCACCAGACCCTGATCCCTTGTTCTAACAAGGGCATCAGGGCTTGCGGGGACCTTGCTTGAATGCTTGTGCCAAATTGAAAACAGTCTTCCAAACTGCTGGTGAAATCAAAGAAGGAATTAGAACTGGAGACAGAACTACTTGGCTTGCAATACGGTCAAGAAGTTTCTTCACTAAGAACATCCTCAGATACTGCCTTGCTCGAACTGCCTCTAATAAGGCCGTCCGAATATCTCCTAAAGATTTGGATGGAAGTCTGGAGAAGCAAGCGCCGGGAAAGTTCAATGGCTTTCCTGACTTCCGCGGCTTCTATTGCCTGAGAAGAGCGTAACAGAGACTTTGTTACTTGCTGGGAACCATATATTGCGAAAACAGTTTAAACGCTTTTCCTCTTAACCTAAACTCGCGGTCTAGGTAAGCTGGGGAAGGCGTGCTAAAGGGAGCTTATAATTCGCCCAAATTGATTATTTGGGGGGGTGGCAGCCAAGCAGAGGGGACTCCGCCGGCACCAAAAACCGGAAGAGAGAACCAAGAATGGCGTTCTGGAGGGATTTGGTGGGAAGAATAAGTCATGGTTATAATAACTTGGAATGTCCTTAATATGAACATCCAAAACATTTCCGTAACATTGCTACCCCTGACTCATCAGGCCCGTATAAAAGAGGCATAGCTCCTGTTTTTTGACTGGCGCCTTGTCTAAAGGAGGGGGAGATATGTCTGATATGACTCGCACAGTGGAAGTAGTGAGAGCTGCTGTGCCTGGCACATTGGAAATTGGATCTGACACAAGCGGATGGTTAGGTATTTTAGCTAAAGCAAAGGATGTAGCCAGAGGTCGCACATTCGACGACATCGCGGGATCTCCCGTATCAAAAGGAGTTTCCGGCGTAGGGCCAAAGAACCTATTAAGTGCATTCAATAGTAGTCCATCAATCTCTTCCGCCGGTACATACCTAGCCGATGACGAACTCCGTGGAGATTCGACAGTACCCTGAGAGTCGCCTAGAAGGTGACTGGACTCTTCAACCTCCATCTCTGAGACCAGAGATCGTTGTTCTTCATCCGTTAACCGCCGCCGCCATCACCGTGAACGACCGCAGCAGTGCAAGTACTGGTACTGAGCTGGATACACAGGCATAGTTTGCCTTTTTCCAGAGGATCTACTGTAAGAAACTGTACTGTAAGTTAAGTTTGGCTTATCATGGGAAGATCCCGCCGAAGCCGGGACCTCCACATGTTGCCATGTTAAAACTGGGATAGAAGATGGTACATCGGCATCCCGGTGGACGTCAGCACTAGTTGAGTCACAAAGGGATGTGTTCTGTCCTGCCAGGACTGTGAGTATCGCCATACACCTTGGCTGTGGCTGTCCCTCGCTTGCGAGCTCGGTATACTCTCTGAAAGAGAGCCCTGTAAAGGTTTATGATAATTAAAAGCTCCCATAGCTCATTAACACATTGAAAGCAGAGCTGGTGAGCAAAATCATAAAGTATACTAATTAATTTAATTTATATTTAATTGTATTAAAATAAATTACTATAAATAAACGCAATATTATCATAATATAATCATAGAAAATATATATGTTTATTATGAATCAGTTATTAAATTATTTCATTAACAAATAAAATTAAGATAGGGATACCTGAGCTTAACGGCGTTGAACATACAGCAATGAGAGGTTCAAGTGCCGACACGACAGAGACTGGGGGAAAACTACCCCGCCCCCGGGAACTACCTGGTCACCTGGTGCAACACCGGTACTCCGCCCTGGAAAGAGAAATTTCCGGGGATTAATGCTCATAGGGTTACACCCAAAAAATGGTACAAAATATGTGCCACAAAACCGCCAGTCAACGAACCGTAGCACTCCACCACTACTTTTCGTTTTCCTTTAGTTTCGTATTAAAGATTTCAGGATATCTTTACCTGTCCAGAAGATTTAAGCATATCTTCTGAATCCTCATAAAGATGAAGCATATCTTTATTAAAGATGAAGTCTTTCAAGTATCCCTTTACACTTGAAACACTAGTAAGATTCAGGCATCTTTTTATCCCATAAAAAGTCTAAGCCTATCTTAATCTCTAATCCGGCTTCTCCCAGAAGCCCTCATAGATCGCCGTCTTGAAGGCCGTGATACCCTATTGTATCAATCAATTGTTTGGCAAATTATCGCGAATTGCAAATCAGTTAATATAACCACCCGAAGGTACAACCGCCGGGTTTTATATGCAATGTCAAACCAATTGTACCTGCCCCAGACCTTTTTGTAAAAAGGTCGCCGGGAGGGAAAGACTAAACAAACAAACAGCATTGTTTCAATGGCTTATTAAAGATTTCAGCATATCTTTTACCTGTCCAAAAGAATTAAGCATAACTTCTGAATCCTCATAAAGATGAAGCATATCTTTATTAAAGATGAAGTCTTTCAAGTATCCCTTTACACTTGAAACACTAGTAAGATTCAGGCATCTTTTTATCCCATAAAAACTCTAAGCCTATCTTTATCTCTAATCCGGCTTCTCCCAGAAGCCCTCATAGATCGCCGTCTTGAAGGCCGTGATACCCTATTGTATCAATCAATTGTTTGGCAAATTATCGCGAATCGCAAATCCGTTAATATAACCACCCGAAGGTACAACCGCCGGGTTTTATATGCAATGTCAAACCAATTATACCTGCCCCAGACATCTTTGTAAAAAGGTCGCCGGGAGGGAAAGACCAAACAAACAGACAGCATTGTTTCAATGGCTTTGAAAAGCCGAGAAAACCATGTCCAACAGGTGTCAGCATGATCACCTAGATAACTGTGTGGAGCCCCCCTCGCCGGGAATAACACAGGAAGCCTGATCCCAGGCTCGACCACAGAAAACGCAGTTTCTGATGAGCCCTCAAGCGACCAAACTCGTCGGGGTAACTTACCTATTTTAGCCATCCTGACTAAAACTTGGTAAACAAAAACGGTGTTCTCGGAGCAACGAGAAAAACGCCGGAAAGGTAACCCACACCAAACGAGACATTTTAACACATTTTATACAAAGGGTGTGCGCAAAAGTAGGGATACCTGAACAGGAGGGCCTAATGCATAAAGCAAAAACCGGGGCAAAGGTAGCCATGACAGAGACTGGTGGGAATCGTACTCCAGGTTCTGCATAGACCCGCCGGGACCCAGCTCTGGAAAAAAGAAAATTTCCAGGAATTAATGCTCATAAGGTTAACCCAATCATATTCGCACACAAGTGTTAAATAACCCGCCGGGTAACGAGACGTAATACTCAACGACTACAGCTCGCTACGCGGTGGGGTTTCCTAAGTAAAAGATTTCAGAATATCTTAATTTGTCCAAAAGATTTATGATACCCTCTGACATAATATATAAAGACCAGCATGGCGTTTATAACTGATTAAGTCTTTCCGGTGGTGTTTGTTTCAAGATTCAATTTTGGAAAAAAAAAACTAAAAAAGACGCCGGCCCCCGAATTATCTCGTAGATCAAAAACTGGGAAGCCTGACAAATATACGAGATCTAACTTCTGCCGAAGTATCTTTTTAGATCGCCGTATGTTGAAGGCGGCGATAAAAAACGTATCCCTCAATTGTCTGGTTAACTAACTGAATTGTAAATTCGTTATTCCCATCCTTCCAAGGAGCACCCGCCGGGTGTGAATAATAGTTTAAAAAACATTAACCCCCAATTGTGCCCTAAAGCGCCGTATGTTGAAGGAGGCGATACACAATGCATCCCTCAATTGTCTGGTCAACTAAACTGAATTTTGCAAATTCGGTCATCCCACCCTTCCAGGTTGCACCCGTGATTTAAAGTTTAAAAGTTAACCCCAATTGTTCCTATCCCCACTTCTTTGTAAAAGATCGCCGGGGAGGAAATACAACAACAGTATAGTTTTATATTGGCTTTGCAAAACCGAAAAAACTACAAACAACACGTGTCCGTATGAACACTGTTAGATGGGTACAGCCAACCCGCCGGGAGTCATAAGGAGCCTGAAACAGGCACCCCAGAGACGCAGTCCTGGGGAGCCACAGACACCACTCGCCGGGGAAACAAGCCTGTTTTAAACCACGCGTGGCCAAAACTCGGCAACCAGCCGGAGTTATCAAGGTGAAACCGAGAAAAACCCGCCGGAAAAAACCCACCCCGTCCAGATACCATCTGAACGCAACACCGGACCGAGGTGTAGCCAAAACACAACTAACGCCAGGCCCAACAAAGTCCGTGGAATTAGCCAATACACAACTAACCCAGGACACATAAATAGTCCGTGGAATTAGCCAATACACAACTAAACCAGGACACACATGACACAGTAGTACATATTTAGAAAATAAATCAATAACACTTGTATATGTGGTAAAGCTACGAGAGGCTGGCTAGGCCTAGGCAGACGGATAACAGTAATATGTTGGAATATAAACAAAAAGCACTGAATTATATCACAACAGGAACCACCGCCAACACACCACTGTAGCAAACACTTCCGGTAAAGGGATGAACTGACTCGGGACCCAGAAAAAACTTCACTAAGTGAAGAAAAATACGCTGGGAACGTCAGCAAAAATACGCTACCTCATCAGAAAGATAAAAGGAAGCAATAACGCGTAATGAAAGCCGCCTGCATCACAAAGCTAGCTAACTGTGAAAAAGTTCACCTGTCCACAACAGGACCACGAGGGTACATCCGAAATAGATGCCCCAAACACAAGACCCAAAATACACTGCACTGCGGGCAACTAGCCCAGGACACTCCTGCTACGCATATCCTAACCTTACTCGATACATCCCGGAGTAAACAAATGAGAAAAAACTCACTAGGGACGCAACAAATGCGGAACCCGCGGAGCGTGGGGAGACACGTCCGGGCAGGCTGAGCGCAGAGCAGAGAAGGAAGAATGACGCCTGCAGTAGCGTCTGGTCAAAAGATCCACACAAGTACATCCACGATATGATGGAAAGCTTATTGAATAGTTATTCTTATTTTCTTTTTGTTTTTATTTTTACGAAGTTTTTTCGTAGTGAGAACCCAATTCATTATGACTGAAGCCATGAGTGAGGTCGCGTGCGCTCATGATGAAGGCTCCTCAAATTTTAAATGCTCTGCGCGGTAGATTCAAACTACAGCGGATGAGTGTTTGAAGAGGGTGCCTTATGTAATAGGCATGTTCGTCAATGATGGAGGGGCCACTAATAAATAATAGTCTACTTAAGAGACGCCGACCGGCGGACTTCTATGTTATGGAGAAAAAATAGTACACTAAATAGCAATACCTACTAATGGATCATATTGAACAAGATTTTTTTTTAGGTCAGGTCATATGTCACAGGAAGTCCGAAACGGAAAAGAAAATTATTGGGGAAAGATGATGGGTGGGATGCAGGATTTGGGCAGGTGCAACGATGTGACCCTGCATTCCGGCTCTAACCATCGCTTGGCTAGCCTTGCCAGTTTATCATAGAGTTGTTCCTGCATCCTGTTATATGTCCCCTTGTTCATTGCCTTAAAATCCCTTACTGGTAGCTAATTCCCGGGTCTGGGCACCAATGTGGTAAACTATCAATGGAAGTTAAATATTACTAAGCTATAATGAATCAAAATAAAATCAATCTAAATGAAAACTTCTCTGTATCTAAATTGAATTCAATCTGAAACAAGCTAATTTATATCCAAAGGTCTCACATAATAAATGTATATATAGGGTAAGGTTATAAGGGTTAATATTAGCCAGGAATTAACTCACCAATAGTTCCACGTGGCAATGAGGCAAGGGAGAACGTTTTACACAATATGGCGGTGGACAATGGGGAACGAGACTTCGGTCCCGAGACTCGAGTCAAGTTAAAGAAAGAATAAATGATTACATGGGAATGGACATGAATATTATGCTTATCTGTCAGTCAGTCATGGCGTCGATGAGAGCGTCGTGATGGTGTAGCTGTGTGTATTGCTGTATGTGTATTGTGATTAGAGGCACAAAAGCACGATCAACTGAGGGCGGAAAAATAGATGTTAACTGGTTGGTGTTGGTGAAGGCTCTGGCGTTCCTCGAAAGCACACCTTGCTGCCTTGGCAAACCGCCAGGAGCCCAAATTATCGTACCGCATCTAGGTTGCTCTATACGATAAACTATATTAATATATACGATAAATTCATATATACTACATAAGACCATGGCAATATTGCTTAATAGCATATTAGGCCTTTTATAACTTAACTTATTTACAATCTTATAATATACGATCTACTCGTCCTACGTCGTGCTGTAGGAGCGATCGTGACGTCACAGAGACATACGAGATCACAAAAGAGTCATATTCTATCGTATTTATACGATAATGCGGAATAGAAAAACTGGTATGCCTTCTGGTACATAAGTCACAACATTGTCTGTCAACACTTGGTTTATTACTGTTTCTAACCTCTTAGAGATAGTTGAACATTGTTGGACTGAGCTCTGGGGAGGGGTTTTACCAACCCGAGCCATGTAAGGACCTTCTTTACTACCCTCTTGTGCCCAAGATCTCTGAGGCCAATGAAGGAATTTTGTCCTGAACTGGCCTGTCTGATGTAGGACCAGTTCTCTGTTGATGGCCTCTAGAAAATTTAGTTTCTTGTATTTTGGGCAGGTTGGTGAGGGATGGAGGGTTAATGGTGACCAAGTGGTCTGGGGTCACTAGCTGGTTTACAAGCTATTTTTGGAGCTCTGAGATATTCCCAGAACTCCTGGGGAATAGAGTCAGAGTTGTATACATACATAGTGGAAAATTGGTGATCCTCCAATGGGAGTTTATGGGGGGGGGGGGGCATCACCCAAAGTCAAGGCCCATTTCTCTGCCTCAGTCACCCATTAAGCCCATGGACCATAACTTAGAGTGGGTACCTCCGAAATAGAAGTTTTGTTCTCAAACATTTTTGTGGAGCCACCTACGGACTTTCAGAGATTAGAGAGATTTAATGGCGTTATGTCCATCCGCCTTATTCACATCAGACCATGGTTTGAAGCGCTTACCCGAAGGCACTGTGGGTGTCTGTGTGTAAGTAAAGTACTTAGCATCCAACAGAGATGGTAAGGGTTTTATGATTACGTCCAGCAATCGGTCTTGTGCATCTTTGTATGTAGATGCCTAAGCTTGTCCGTTTTAATAATCCACTCATTTGGTATTGGCACCAAGTCTGAATGACCTGTGTCAGCATTAGTAGGTGCTACCCTGGTAATTGTTTCCAGTATCGAGATTCACCAATTAGTAGAGGGGGAGGCTTCTTGAAAAGGATATTTCTAAAAAGCTTACATACTTTACCTCCATAATACCTGGAGATTTTGTTTAAAGTACCGGTACCTGAAATGTAAGACTTTACCGAACCCCAAACAGATAAAAACACTTTTTTTCATGTGACCGAGGGTATAAATGGTTTTTGGGTCATGGTTATTAAAAAAAATATGATTAGTGACTTAGTCACTTAGCCGGTGAACCGGAAACGTTTAGTGTTTTGTAAAAATGAACTCACCTAAAAATAAAAAACTCCATACAGATAATATGACCGAGGTTATAAATGTTTTTTGGGTCATGGTTAATAACAAAAATATATGATTAGTGCGAGTACACTTCGCCGGTGAACCGGAAACGTCTAGTGATTTGTAAAAATTAACTCGCCTTAAAATATAAGGTGTTAGGCTCCTCCAGTGGTTATCACTTGGCCGGAAGAGATCGTTCTAATTGTTGAAGAGATTCTTCTCCGGTAATGCAGCGGCTCGCCTGAGCCTGTGAATAATACCAAGGAGTCAATGTTGCATGGTGGAAATAATACCGGAATTATTAGGTCTACTTAGATTTGGCAAAATAGGATCTAGTCATTTATCGTTTATTTTAACCCTTCCTACCCGGGCTACCTTAGGTAAGGACAGCTCTGCAGAAGGGCCGCTACCCGGCCGTCCTTACCTAAGAAGGCAGCTTAATAGCCTAATTAAGCTTGGTCTGAACGCCGTGCGTACGACGTATGTCAACAAACCCAAGCGTTGCGTCACCGCACCTCCGAAAACAAGAAGGAGAAGACTCTTCAATGTTATTGTTCTGACGTCAGACGAAATTAGTGTCTGAAAAGCCCCCATATTGGCAACATCTCTGCAATATTTGCTCCACTGAAATCGTCATCACAACTGAACCAGTTGACTTACAGAGCTCTACTCAACGCCAAAACACAGATTGAAAACCGCACTACGATTATAGATGAGTGGGAAAGTTCTAGCAGTGAAAATAAACATAAATACGGTAGCCTAGGCCTAGACATTTTTCATCCATTTCGCCCGGGTACGGGCGACCGTCCTTAGGTAAGACAGGCCGGGTAGGAAAGGTTAAATAAACTGCAGTTGCCTTTCATGTAAGAAATAGCCTAGTGAATTATTACCCGGTATCACTGGATATAATTACTCGCTAATTTTTTAGTCAGGTATAGCCTTTTAGAAAGGGAAAAAAAACTTGTACTTGTTCCCTGGAAATTAATTAAAATTATGTAATTAGTGAGAATACACTTAGTAGGTGAACCGGAAACTTCTAGAGTTTTGCCCAGTGAACTCACCTTAACCCCTCCAACCCGGATGGGCTCTTGAACGCCCATAACAACCTTGGCCCGCGCAACCCGGAAGGGCTCTTGAACGCCCATTGCTTGCATGCGTGCTTTCGAATGCCGCGCGTACATTTTCGGTATCGTGGGACGGTAGGTGGCGCCACCAGGCGTAAACTACGCCACAGCAACAGTATCTACCCCGACGCCATCATGGACAGTACGCCAAATAGTGATTCCGCTGTGTCCGATACCGTGCTTCCTATGACGCCCTTGCTTGTTCGTCGCGCCTTACCCCGACGCCATCGCCTAAATGTGTTATCTCCCGGAGGTATTGAGACGACATTGAGACTTTATGAGCGAGCTGATGCCAAGCATAATGTTGATGATGAAGTCAGTGACGACTCCAGTAATTATAAGTCGAGTGATTATGGCCATGAGAGTGACAAAGAAGAGCAATTCCTGGGATTTGCGAGAGAACATGACAGTGATGAGAGTGATGAAGGTGATGTACCAGTTGTTGAGGAAGCTGGTTTACCTAAAGACAGTGAACTTGAGAGAGTGAGCGAGTGGGAGAGTTCAAGGTCACTCACCAAATTTCGCTTAAGTGACACGACGCCAAGCCCTTCCCCAGGTAAATCGCCTTTCAAGCTACATTTGTATAAGCAGAAAATACTTGAGAAGGCGGCCGCGGCAGCTAGGGAACAAGCAAAACTACTTGGTGAGGATGAGGCTGTGAGTGAGGGTCAGCGTGGTGACCCTTCTCGTCCGCCATTGTCTCCCTTATCTACCCACGCCACCCAAGATGACCCGGATGCCCCGCATTCTTCCCCACCACCCCCACCATTGCCAAGGGTTGAGGACCCCACACTTTCGGCCTATTTGCCTCCTAGGTCCCCCGACAGGAGACATACTGCTGCCGAAAAGGGGAAAGGTAGGAAATATACCAAGAAAATTAAGAAAAGTAAGAAAGTTTTGTTCGAGGCTCCCGCAGCGTCCACCCCGGCCGGCCCCAGCCATACGTCCCCGCAACTTTCCCCACGGTCCTCCCCACCTCTCCCGCCTTCAACATGTCTTCCTGAAGAAGTCTTTGAGCTCGCATCACCAATACCTGGGCCTAGTGACAGTGAAACATTGCTTTCTGTCACTCGTCGCAGGCCAAGGAGCCCGGGACCTCGGGGGGACACAGCCTCACCTGCCACTCCTTCCCCACCTCGCCCACCCGCACGCCGCCCACGCATCACTGGTTCCCCGCCAGATTATGTGGGGGCCACTGATGATGAAGGGCACCTCTCTCAAGACTCTGGCCATGATTACATAGGTCCACCGTCAGGGCAAGATGACCACTCTGACGATGACTATATGGACATCGACGACCCTCGACCCATCCGCTTGGCCCGGCGTCGTGCTGCCCGTCGTGCTGCCCACCGCCCTGGCCGCCGCCCTGGCCGCCCTAGGGCGCGCGCCTCCCGAGTTGGCCGTGGGCGTGCTGGGCCACCAGCTGGAGCTCCTCGTCAGCGTAGACAAGACCCATTCTACGTTTTTCAGTGGCAAGACGTAGTTGATGAGGATGGATACAACCCTGATGTGCCAGCTTTTGATGAGGTACTGGAGGGTTCAGGCGTTACCCCCAATTTTCCTGCAGGCCCCAATGCTCCACCACATGAACTGGTTGAGGCCTTCTTTGATGAGGAGGTGGTAGGCTATGTTGTCAAAGAGACAAATAAGCAGCACCAATTCCAGGTCCACTTTTTGGGAAAGGTGACCAAGGGCCACATGAGGCAGTGGACCCCAGTGACTCATAAAGAGTTCATGGTGTTCCTGGCACTCACCATGCTAATGCCTCATGTCAAGAAGCATAGGTTGCCTGACTATTGGATCACCAATGATCTGATATCCACCCCTGCCTTCGGGAAATATATGTCTCGCGACCGGTACCTTGATATCCTCGCAGCGCTCCATCTTGTCACCAACCTTGACGTCCACCTCCCAGACAAGCTGTGGAAGATTAGGACGTTGTATGAGATGATGCGAGAACGCTTCACCTCCTACTTCAAGCCCTTCCGCAAGGTCGTCATTGACGAGTCTCTTGTGCTGTTCCGGGGAAAACTCAGCTTCCGGCAGTACATCCCATCAAAAAGACATCGCTTTGGCATAAAATTCTTTGTGCTGTGCGACTGCCAAACTGGCTATGTCCTGGACTTCCTGGTCTACAGCGGGAAGGAAGGGGACTTGCTTGTGGACCCCCTCATTGGCTTTGGCGGAGCAGTGGTGCAAGCCATGATGGACCGCTACTTTCACAAGAATCACGTCCTCTACACGGACAATTATTACACGTCCCCCACTCTCTCACAGTACCTGCATGAGCGCAAGACAGGGACTGTAGGCACAGTACGAGGGAAAAGGAAGGGCATGCCACCTTTCCCTCCAAAGACCAAAAAAGGTGATGTGTTCAAGAAGAAGTCGGGGCCCATTCTGGCTATCCACTGGCACGACCAGCGGAAGGTCAACCTCCTGACCACCATCCACAAGGGGGAAATGGTGGAGACTGGCAAGGTGGATCGCCGCACCCAGGCCAGGGTGACCAAGCCCGATGCTGTCCTGGACTACAACATCAACATGAGGCTGGTGGACAAGTCCGACATGCAGATAGGCTTCATTGACTGCCTGCGTACCTCGTGCAGATGGTACAAAAAGTACCATCTGCATATGGTGGACATGTCAGTTCTGAATGCCTACAACATATACAAGCTTCGGAATGTGAACACACCCATGAAGTTCAATAGCCTGCGGAGGTTCCAAAAGCAGGTGTTGACGGAGCTCCTGGAGAAGTATGCTATGCCACAGAGGGCAGTGGCACATCCTGGGCCCGCCGTTATTGACCGCTTGCAGTGTGCTCAATACTTGATTAGGCACAGGCTTGGTTCCCTGCCTCAGAATGAATCCGGAAGAGCACAGCAGAAGCGGTGCCATGTCTGCTACAACAGCAGGGTGAAGCCGAGGTCAGGTAAAAAGTCAACCCTGGAGTGTGTGGAGTGCAAGGTGGCACTCTGTGCTTTAGAGTGCTTCTTTGATTACCACTCCAAGCTGGAGTTCTAATAATCATACTGAAATTGCCAAATAAAATGACAATATGTACACTATAATTATATATAGGCAAAAGTGGAAGAAAACCAATGTATTGTAATACAAAAGTCATGTATTATGAGAACATTGATACAAATACAATTACACCATAATAATATGTGAAAGTGACACATATGTATATACCAAGTGACATTCATATGATTAGAACCTATAGAAATATATAAATCAGTGAAAAAAGACACAATAAATTGTATATAAAACGTTTACAAATCATATAACTAAGTGAAAGTGACACAAGACCTAATATTTGATGGCCAAAGTATAATAAATACCTGTGATAACGAATAATCAGTGCCTAATACAACAATAACCTACCTCAATTACTAATAAAATGTACGGTATCGAGTGAAAATGAGCATTATCAGTGACAGTGACACTCTCTAAAGCATATTTGTCAAAGTGAAAGTGACACAAGACCTAATATTTGATGGCCAAAGTATAATAAACACCTGTGATAACGAATAATCAGTGCCTAATACAACAATAACCTACCTCAATTACTAATAAAATGTACGGTATCGAGTGAAAATGAGCATTATCAGTGACAGTGACACTCTCTAAAGCATATTTGTCAAAGTGAAAGTGACACAAGACCTAATATTTGATGGCCAAAGTATAATAAACACCTGTGATAACGAATAATCAGTGCCTAATACAACAATAACCTACCTCAATTACTAATAAAATGTACGGTATCGAGTGAAAATGAGCATTATCAGTGACAGTGACACTCTCTAAAGCATATTTGTCAAAGTGAAAGTGACACAAGACCTAATATTTGATGGCCAAAGTATAATAAACACCTGTGATAACGAATAATCAGTGCCTAATACAACAATAACCTACCTCAATTACTAATAAAATGTCGGCGGGTGCCCAACCCCGAAAAGGGTTGAAATAGGGGAGCTATCCCCCCGCCAAAGGCGGCTTTCTAGGGCCTTTCCTAGCTGATGCTGAGAGGATTGGGTTCTAGTCATGTGGTGATGGGCTGGTCTATCAGAGTGAGAACTGAGCAATCTCTGCCATACCCATAGCTTACTCTGACTGTTCCTTTTACTTATATATTTTCTAGATCTCAAGTGACGGCGTCTAACGTGGATTGACCTCCCAATCTACCAAGATTGGAAGCCAAAGCGTCACATTTTCCCCTTGCCCCTCAACTTTCTCTTCATAATTGCTGAGGGACACAGGGCCCTGGGTGGGGCTTTGGTTTCCCGGGCATTTCTGCACCCTCCTCAGCTCCCCGCCATGGAGTGGCTTCGGTCACCCAGGCTTTATTGTGGTCGGCGGGGAGGATTCTGTGGGGGCGCTCGGTTATGGCCTTGGCCTTGCTCGGGGCCTTGGGGCTGTTCGGCCAGGCAGCTTGGGGAACAACAACTAATAAAATGTACGGTATCGAGTAAAAATGAGCATTATCAGTGACAGTGACACTCTCTAAAGCATATTTGTCAAAGTGAAAGTGACACAAGACCTAATATATGATGGCCAAAGTATAATAAACACCTGTGATAACGAATAATCAGTGCCTAATACAACAATAAGCTACCTCAATTACTAATAAAATGTACGGTATCGAGTGAAAATTAGCAATATCAGTGACAGTGATACCCTAATAAACATATTTTATATAATTGGCCTCAAAATAACTAGAAAATATCAAATAAACATCACATTCTCAATATCAAACACTAAAATCGTCTAAGGGAGATAAATACTTTGGCGCGACGAGCGGCTAGGTGCGTCGTAGCCATGGCCGGGGCGACGCGTCCGAACGCGGGAAGAATTTGCCGCCGAAAAGCACTCGTCTTCCCGCGCTCACCATTATGCAACCAGAGGGGCTAGAGACCTCTACTCAACGCCATTCGACAGAGGAAGGTTTGTGGAACATTATTCTTTTTTATTCACAACATTACATGACATATTCATTGACTTACAGAGTAGTTAACATAGGCCAAAGATCGTCAAAACACCGGGTACCGGAGCACAGTCGTAAGCTATAGCCCCCGGGGCTGGAGGGTTAAAGATTACTTTTTTTTTTTTTTTTTTAGCCGAGTGAAGGGAGCAACAGGTGAGATGGTTAGGTCTACCATGGCCTTGAAATCTGGAATACTGTTCATCTCCTGCTGTGGTTATCACTTGGCCGGGAGGGAACGTTCTGATTGATGTCCAGATTCTTCTCTGGTAACACAGCGCATTACCTGAGCCTGTGAATCATACCAAGGAGTCAGTGTTGCATAGTGAGATGGAAATAGTACTTATTAGGCCTACTTAACTTTAGGCAAAATTAGGATCTAGCTTTGTATTGTTTACTTTAAATAAACTAAATAGATAGAAGTACTTATTTAAGCTCTCGTTTCTATCGTAAATCCGATAGCTATTTTAATTACTGGTACCCGGGCCTGTCTCTAATATGGTATGACATCCTTATTATAATGTGACCAAGCCTAGAGTACCCGGCAATAATTTCCATTTGATTCCATTATTGGAACTCTGGTTTGTCTTTATTAAAGTATGACAAAGCTTAGGGTACCCGGTAAAATAATATCTGTTTCTCTTACTGGTACCCGGACTTATTCTTCTTACAGTTTCTTACAGTAGATCCTCTGGAAAAAGGCAAACTATGCCTGTGTATCCAGCTCAGTACCAGTACTTGCACTGCTGCGGTCGTTCACGGTGTTGGCGGCGGCGGTAGCAGACGCAACATTTTTATTATTCTGTATTTTTGTTTTATAATCAAACTTCAAATCTTGTCTTCCCCATGCTTTATCAAGATTACTTTCAAACTCCCTTATTGATTCGGAATCGACTACATACTGGGGCAGTGCATTCCACTCATTTACCGCTCTATCACAAAATGAGTTCTTTGCCTTCTCAAGCCTATTTCTTTCTTTGTAAATTTTCTTAGAGTGTCCTCTCGTTCATGTTCCCTCCCGCATCAAGAAGATACCTTCACACACATCCTCATCGTACTTTCCTGACACTATCTTAAAAGTCTCTATCATATCCCCTCTCTTTCTCCTATATGCCAGTGTCGGAAGCCCCAGTGTCCTCAACCTCTGCTCATAGCCCGCGTTCTTCAACGTTGGTACCAGCTTGCTAGCACTCCTCTGCACTTTCTCCACTGCTTCTATATCCTTTACCATATAATTATGGAGCCCACACCTGGTTCGCATATTCCAGGTGCGGCCTAACCAGCGCTGTATAGAGATTCCTGAAAATTTCTTCGTCAAGTGACACAAATGTCCTCCTTATCAGCCCTACAATTCTATTGGCTTTGTTTATCTTTTCCGCTAAATGTTCTGAGAAATTTAACTTATTGTCTATCACTACTCCTATATCCTTTTCTGTATTCACTTCCTCCATCGCTTCATACATACTGTATCCTACCTTGTCTATCTTGCTGGTCCCAATCCGCATGTACTTGCATTTTTTTGGATGAAAAGGCATTAACCAGTGCTCAGACCATCCCTTCATGCCCTCCACATCTCCTTGAAGCAAACCCATATCTTCCTTACTCCTCACTCTTCTATACAGCTTAGTGTCATCCGCATACAGGTATACCCCACTTCCATTAGTTATAACTTCAGGTAAGTCATTTATAAATATAACGAACAGCAGTGGTCCCAACACAGATCCCGTGTCATAGTATGACACGGCTTTGAGTAACCCAGCACCCATATGGTGGTCTCAATTTTTTCGGTACCCGGGCCTGTCATTGTGAAACTATGAACCATGTCATGGTACCCGGCATTGTAATATCACCCGTCAATTATTGTTACCCGGGCCTGACTGTATAATTGTTTAGACAAGGTCTAGGGTACCCGGGGCTTTCAAAAGAAAATATTGTAGAATAAGCCATCGTCTTAACAGCCGCCAGAGTACCCGGTAGACTGGCTTACTGGTGCCCGGGTCATGTGTCTATTTGTACCCGGGGCTGTCTTTATATTTGTTTTGGTATTATGATACCGCCCGGGAATATTGTTACCCGGGTCTGACATCGTCTAGTGACCGTCAATGGTCTACTTGTATCCGGGATGTTTTGGCATTATGATACCACCTGGGGATATTGGTACCCGGGTCTGTCATCGTCCAGTATAGTCGGCAATAGCCTACTTGTGCCCGGGTCTGTCATCGTCCAGAGTGACCGGCAATAGCCTAATTGTACCCGGGGCTGTCATTATATTTGTTTTTTGGCATTATGATGCCACCCGGGACTGTTCTCGTTTTAGCAGCCTCCAGAGTAACCTGCTATAGCCTTTATAGTATCACCCGGGAATACTGGTACCCGGGTCTGCCATAGTCTTGACAGTTTGTCAGAGCACCCGGCAAAAGTCTGCTGGTACCTGGCCGGGCTTGTGTTTATATTTGCATTGTGTTATAATACTATCCGGGAATATTAGTGCTCCTCATAAATCTTAACCTAAACAGAGCAAAATAACAAGAGAACCCTTACATGACATGGTCACTGTTGGTCCAGCTGATCTGTGTAAACATTCAAAGTTGAGTATGAAAACGCATACAGTACTAGTAAACGTATGAAACGCACTTAAACATCACAAGTCTTAACAGTTGCCCGGGTAACTGGCCACAGCCTACATGTACCCGGGCCTGACTTTATATTTGTATTGGTATTACCGGTAATAGCCTGTTGGTACCCGGCCGGGTTTGACTTTATATTGGTTGTGGATTATAATACCACCTGGTATTATAATGCCCGGGTAGCCGGCCATAGACTAAATGTACCCGGGCTTGACTTTATACTTGTTATGTTATTGTAATACCACCCGGGAATATTGGTGCCCGGGTTTGTCATAGATTTAACAGTCGGCCGGGAAACTGGTGATAGCCTACATGTACCCGGGCCTGACTTATACTTGTATGGTATTATAATAATCCCGCCCATCTGGGTACCCGGGACTGTCACCATACCCGGCAGTCCTGGTACCCGGGCCTTATTGA
The DNA here is from genome assembly GCA_032716605.1 of Paralithodes platypus. Lineage (NCBI taxonomy): Eukaryota > Metazoa > Arthropoda > Malacostraca > Decapoda > Lithodidae > Paralithodes > Paralithodes platypus. The sequence goes on from CM064495.1 coordinate 25,734,805, forward strand.
GATAAGGTCTAGGGTACCCGGGGACTTGAGAATTCGACTTGAGAATTCTCAACACGCCATATTTGTGCACTCGTAAGGGTAGGCCTACTCGGGCACGAGTGATAATTGGCGATTATTATGTAACTTTGTACATGTTTCTTACATCGTTCCGGGATTGTAAGTCAGTGAGATATATTCAATCAAGATATTATTTGGGTACCGGTACTCATTGGCTGTAGGTCTACTTGATACTCTTGAAAATAAAAACATACGAGTGCCTAAATAAGCCGTCCAATATAGGCTATTATTAGAATGTTGTAATTGAATTTAGCATGACAATATAAAACCATCAGCTGTAATTATTTGATGGTTCTCACTGAAAATAATGACTTACAAAATGTCTTGAAGGCAAATATATGTGATGAGGCACTCTTGATTGATTAATGTAAAAGCAATAAGTATTCATCTTCACATAGAAAACTTTGAGAGTTAATACTGAAGGTATTGTGGTTGATATGGTATGAAGCATTGAATGAAAATAGGTCAAAAACATTTTCGAAATTAGGATTTGGGAATTTAGTTTTTTGATAAAAATTAACAATGGTAAGACAAGTACACACAGAGAGTGTGTGAAGGAAGGAAGGTTTTCGGAGCAATGGGAAGTATGTGGAAGACGAGAAATCTCGGAGTGAAAGTAAAAAGTGCACTGTATCAAGGAATTGTTGTGCCAACAGTGATGTATGGGGCTGAGACATGGGCTCTGAAGAAAAAGGAGAAAAGAGGGCTGGATGTGATGGAGATGAGCTGCTTGAGGAGTATGTGTGGAGTTACTCGTAGAGACAGATTGAGAAATGAAGAGATACGTAGGAGAGTGAGGCAGCAGGAACATTTGTCAGCCAGAGTGGACAGAAGGGTGCTGAGCTGGTATGGTCATGTTGAACGAATGGGAGATGAAAGGCTTACAAAGAGAATATGTGAGTCAGGTACAAGGGGAGATAGAAGGGCAGGAAGACCCCCATTGAGATGGAGAGACTGTGTAAGAAAGGCTTTGGATGATAGAGGAATGACTATAGATCAGGCAGGGGAAGTGGTGGTGGACAGGAGTGAATGGAGAATGCTTGTGAATAGTTGAGTGAACACGTGGTCATTTGGAGTAAGGGGTCGGGCGCAAGTTGGACTAGATAATAGTCCATCAGGCGCCTGGCCCGGGGAGACGATTAATATGAAGGGTGTGCCTGGAAATGTGGTGGGAGGGCTTGTCGCTTTGGCTCCGCTGCATGTCTGCCTGCCGAGATCGGAACCTCTCCTGGTGGTCAGGGGCCGGGGGAGTGCTGGAGCGACCTTGGTAACCCTGGTCTCTGGGTCTTCTCCTGGGTGACCTGGATGTGTGAGAGTTTGTGTTTTTTATCTGTGTTTATTTTTTGTTTTATGTTGTTTTTGTGTTTTCCCTGTTCTTGCTCTGTCTTGAGTCGGCTACCCCCAAAATGGGGATTGGGCCTGAGCATATAGATAGATAGCATATAGATAGAAGACAAGTAACCCCTGGCTAGGGCACAACCTTGGGGGGTACATGTAAAGAATTAAAGATCTATGAATTTGACACTAACATAGAATTCAACACTTAGGGGAATTAATATCAAGCTACAATGTTAAAACACACTTTCACAGAAAAAAGACACTGCAGCTAATGAGCCGAGGCTCGTATTATAGAAAAAACAAGAAACAAAAAACACTAAGAAAAAAGCGAAAGTGGCGTCCTTGAAAAGCACGATCGTAGACCAGCCCAGAACTGAGAACTGAGTTATGCAGGTTTACAAGTGAAAATAGTTAAAATAAATACATTCCTAAACGCATATGCAACTCAATTTGCAATTAGACTCACTAGGGACTAGAAACTGATGTGTTTAAGAGGGGCTATGTAAAACTGACTGGGAGGTAAGGTAAAAACTTCCTATCTGGCTGGGCGACGATCGAGAGAGAACGCACCTGAGAGGTGGAGTAGCAGGCAAGGTATGGGAAACAGAGGAAGATCAGTATGCGCGCAGGCGCGGTGTTCAAACTGTGTTAATTCTTTTCTTTTTTATTTTCTACTTTTCAGTGGCTCCGTCCCAATGACGCACCTTAGGAATGATTAAGGGGTACCCCCTAAGATGATCTTGGTTCTCGACCGTCGTGATCGAGGTTAACCCGGGCTCTGAGGAGCCCGGAACGAGACCATATTATCATAGGCTCTTACGTCATTGACGTAAGGAGCCACCAATAAATTACACTACTTTCCCAACTAGCCTAACAGATGATTATCAATGATCAATCCGTCAGAAATCCTTTAACTTGGGCCACTAACAGGCTTCCCTGTAGCCTAGCTAGGCTAATTTCTTATCAATTCACAAGATACTCTATTCCTCTTCCTGTTGGCTGTGGTGGATCGAAATAGCCATGCTAAACAATGAAAGGCTCATAAATCAAATTATATTAGGTTCTTCTTGGCGCTTCGGTCATGTGGGTGAGATATTGTTTATTTACAAAATGACTTAAGCTCAGTGAGTGGCCAAGCGCCTGATTGGTCAAGAGAAGCCTCGGTGAAAATAACCGAAAGGGAGCCGTAAGGGACCTCAACGATGCGTTCATGAATAAACCTTCTGCACTCCCTCAGGAATGATCGTAAGTTGCTGTACGACATCGCACGCTACGACCGTTAGTGAATCCAGGCCCAGGTCTGTGATTGTGGAGGGAGCTGCACCAAGGGGTGGACCGAGGAAGACCTGGAATCGGACTATACGTGCCGATCTCAAATCCAAAAACTTGACAAGTAAAGCAGCCCTTAAGAGGGTTGCCTGGAACACCGCCATTAGGACAAGAGACTGAAACTGCAAGTATTTGTGGAGCACTCAGGCTTAAAATTTTATGTATGTATGTATGTATGTATGTTGTTGTTGTTGTTGTTGTTCCCTAAGCTGCCTGGCCGAACAGCCCTGAGTCCCTGAGGAAGGCCATGGCCACGATCGGGCTTTCCCACAGAGCTCTCATTGAGTGTAGATTGGCGTAAGTGGTTGTGTGAAATTCAGTCTTCTATGATGTGTTTAATGGTATGGGGTGCTGTGTTACATCCCGGGCAGGTGTCGACAACGGAGTCATCCAGTCTCTTCTGATAGCTCAGGAGAGCTGAATGGTGTCCGCATCTCAGCCTGGCCAGGTGGACTCTGTCCTCGCGAGGAAGGGAGGATTCGGAAGGATGGATTTCGGGAGGTCGTGCTTGCAGCTGCGTGTTGTCTGTGAGTGAGTGGATGGATCGGCGAGAGATATGAGTATGGATGTGCTTCTGGAAGTTGGTTCGGGGTGGGCAGGGAGGGAGAGAGGACAGTAATTGTGTGTGATACCGTGTGCTGGGTGTTGTTTTGATATTTCTTGGTGTCTGTGGGTGTGTTGCCATGTAGTTTAGTGGGTGGTCCTGGTTCATGGAGGCTGCTGCCAGGAATTGAGTGCCTCTCATGTCCAGATGGTCTTTGACTTTGAGGATTTTGGTTTCTTGATGTAGGTGATCTGTATGTATGTAGAGATGCATGGTGACGTTTTGTTTGTGGCCACCCCTTCGGGGATCATGGCGTCTGGCAATAGATAGATAGATATGATGAATTCAAGCCTGTATCATTTAACTATTGTGTTAATATAAATTACTATGTACAGTACTGTACTATAATGGGAGGTTTGACGTACCTCCCAACCTACCAAATAGGAAAACCTACTATTTGGTGTAGTCTTGGAAAATCCAACGTCAAGGCTATTAACCTAATTGCAATGACGACTTGTCTATTTTGACTGCTATGTCGTCATTCCAACCGCGGTTAAAAAGAAAACGTCTAGAGTCTACTCCTTATCTTGCTCTAGGAGACGTTGTACATTAACCAAAACTACCACCGAAGGTGAAAAAAGCATAGAAGAGAAGAAAAGGGGTTTACCTTATTTTTTTTTTTTTTTTTTTTAAGAGACAATGAACGGAGGAAGGAAAAACACAGATAAAACAAAAAGGTCCATGTGCCTAAAGGCATCCTCCATTCATAAAATGTTTGTAACAACTGGATTTAAACATTTGTTGATTGTAAGTTTGTGGAAAGCAATTCGAGGGAAGTGAATTCCAAAGAGTAGTAGCTCTGGGGATAAATGAATTCTGATAAGCAGAAGTTCTGCATTGTGGAGGAGAAAGTGTAAATTCATGGGCGCTCTCAGCTGCCCTAGTTCTACGGGGAAAGATGTGGAGAGGCGGCAGAATTGAAGCAAGTTCCTCGGAACAATTGATGTGAAAATATCTGTAGAATAATGCAAGGGATGCAACGTTTCTTCGTATGGCTAATGTAGGAAGGTCCTGTGTGATTGCAGGGTTATTGATTAATCTAATAGCTTTATTTTGAATTTTGTCCAACTGCCTCAATGCAACCACTCCACTTCCACCCCACAGAGGTGAACAGTAATCCATCTGAGAGCGCACATGACTTTTATATATTACGGCCAACTGCTCGTCAGTGAAGAATTCTCGAACTCTGTACAGGAGTCCCAGTTTTTTAGAGGCATTCTTAGCAATGCTTCTAACATAATGTGTCCAGCTCAAGTTAGTAGTTAATGTTACACCGAGAATGTCAATACTAGGGGAAGTGGGAATATTTACATCATTAAAAATATATGGGAGTCAGTGAGATTCTGTCGGTTAGAAAATTGAATGTACTTGGTTCTCTGTGCATTAAAGGAAACTAGATTCTCTTGTCCCCATTCATTAATTCTAGAAAGGTCCTGGTTCAGAGAAATTGCAGTGTTTATTTTTGAATTTATAAGATCGGGTTGGGTGAAAGAATTGGTAAATGTGAAGGAACTGTGGAGTGTTGAGTCATCTGCGTAGGAATGTATTGGATTATGAGTGGTAGATATGAGATCATTGATATGAATGAGGAACAGAGTTGGGGCCAAAACTGATCCCTGGGGAACACCAGCATTTATTGAGTGAAATTGAGAATAAAGGCCATCTACCATTACACGTATTTTTCTGTTATGAAGATAAGAAGAAATTAGTGGAACTAATGATGCAAGGCCGTAGTGTGACATCTTCGACAATAAGGATTGATGCCAGACTCTATCAAATGCCTTTGATATATCCAGTGCTATTGTATGTGTTTCACCATGTTGGTCTGTAGCTTGGTTGATTTGATGCGTAAGAAGGCAAAGAATGTCTGCAGTTGATCGACATCGTCTAAAACCATATTGCCTATCACTGATTAATTTATTATTCTCCAGATGCTTAATTATGTGATTATTTAATATCATTTCAAAAACTTTGCCAAGAGTGGAAGTTATAGCTATTGGTCTGTAGTTTGATGGATCTGAAGAGGCACCTTTTTTAGGAACTGGATGGATGTTTGCTTCTTTCCAGGGTACTGGGAAGCATGAGGTATGAGTACACAGACGGAAAATTTTTGCCAATACAGGAGCGAGCACCAAGGAGCAATTCTTAAGTACTATTGGAGGAATTTCATCTGGACCAGGAGCCTTATCTACTGAGAGATTCTGCAAAATAGTTTTGACATGTCTGGTGTGGATCTTAAGTGAGGGAATTTCAGGTGAATTAAAATTAAGTACAGGGACATCTTGATTTATGTCATCTAAGGTTGAGTTGGTGGAGAAAATATCTGCAAGAAGGTTAGCTTTACCTCGTGGGTCACTTACAAGATTGCCAGTCGGAGATTTTAATGGTGGAATGGATGAAGCAGTAGTGAAGTTGGATTTGAATGAGTTAAGAGTAGACCAAAATATTTTGTTATCATTTGGATTATTTAGAAGTTTATTTGCCTGCTTATGGAGAAAGTTTGATTTAGTTAGGTTTAATACAGTTTTGGCATGATTTCTGATGTTTCTAAAGTAATTAAAGGCTTCATGTGTTTTTGATCTTGTGTATGCATTGTAGGCTATTGCTTTTTGTTCAGTTACTCTAGCACAATTATGGTCAAACCATTTAGGTGAATTAGATCTTTTACTGTACTTTTGATGAGGAATAAAAGTTTCCATTCCAATTTTTACAAAATCTTGTATGTGGCTCAAGGTGGAGTGTGCATCATTAGAAAAGAAAGAGGTCCAGGGAATATCAATAAAGAAACCTTGAAGACCCTCCCAGTCTGCCCTATCGTAATGCCATTTAGTCACCAAAACAGGTTCAGAGTGGGAAGGTGTGGTAGGTGATAGACAGGTGGCCTGTATCAGACAGTGATCAGAAGATCCAAGTGGGGACCTCACTGTAACATCATAATTTTCTGAATTGGTTGTTAAAAATAAGTCCAGTAGGTGGGAATTATGATTAGGATTATCTGGTACACGGGTGGGTTGGTTGACTAGTTGAATGAGATTAAATGAGTCTGCAAATAGCTCACATTCAAGACCAGCATCATCAGTCCTGGCTGAATGAGTGAGCCTTTCAACATTATGGACATTAAAATCACCCAACACAGTGATTTCAGAAGAAGCATTTAAGTTGAGGACACTGAGTTGTGAGGACAGAGAATCAAAAAGACTTTGCTCTGGAGGAGTATTTGGGGAACGGTAGATGCAACATATGTATTTAAATTTACCAGCAGAAATTAATTTGTATATAGAATAATCAAAATAGGGACAATTGAAACTAGTAACCTCCTCCAGGGCAATTTCAGATTTTGCGAAGCAACATACACCACCTTTAGGTCTGAAATTTTGGAGCAGTTGATAACCTGGAAAATTAAATCTAGATGTGTCAGATGTGGATGTTACTTGAGTCTCTGTCAAAAAAAGGAGAGTAGGGGATTCTGCTTGAAGAAATTGGTGTACAGAATTGATGTTAGAGTGAAGTCCCCTTATATTACTAAAGAAATAGCTGTACTGACAAGCAGCTTTGGGACGTTGCAATGCTCTTGACACAGTCGCATGATGACGCATGAGTTACCGCTTAAGGCCCATCCCGTGTTCCGTCATGTGCAGATCCCTGTCGAACGTGCGCATGAGCGACCCTCTCTTGTCATCACATCTCACGTCAGCAGAAGAACGCGGATGGGCAGGGGTCCGGCGTGAGGGAGGGTATTATGTACGTTGGATTTTCCAAGACTACTACCAAATAGTAGGTTTTCCTATTTGGTAGGTTGGGAGGTACGTCAAACCTCCCAATTTGTTAGTAGTCTTGGCAAATCCAACGTCAAGGCTGCATAACAAATAGGAGGAGGACATCCAAGCCCAACCTACCAAAAAAACCAATGCATAAAACAAAAGTATGAATGACAAAGACACAATTTAAACAAGAGAGTTTAATAAAAGAGTGAAAAACTGATGAGTAGCTAAAAAGAAAAGTTTTAACACATGCCCGTCATTCATAGTAATGCAAAAACATAGACTTGTCTTAAACCAAAAAGTTACTGTACCCAAAATCCCTTTTCTTCAAAAACCAACAAAAACACTGAACACAAGAACAAAACACAATTTTCAATGTGGCAAAAACACTTATGTACTGGAACAATATATAATCCCAAACTTGCAATCCAGTGTTGCAAACCCCCCCCCCCCCCTTTGTCAAATAAAACAAAGGAAAAGAACGAGGGACAAGGGGGGAACACCAGGGATCTTCGCCAGAGCACCAGGAAACACGACCCCCGAGAGCAATCACCGGCCGAGGGGGTCGAACACTGGACACGGAGAGGTAGGAGGAGAGGAAGGAATTGATAGAAGACCACAAAACCGCCGAGGCGATGGCAGGTAAGGATCGACGTGGCAGGAACCGGAAGGAGGCAGCAAAGGATCTGACATCGTGTGCAGAACCACTACAAACAGGGTGACGGGCACGAACGGTCCGACAAACGTGGCGGCCCATCCGCACCTGCGAGAGCCTCCCACCTGTCCGAGGAGACACCCACACAGCAGTACCCGAAGGCGGCGCCACAGACGCAACAGAGGAGTGCAAGGCTGACACCGGGCACAACACATGGCGAGGATGCCCACGCCGTAAAGCCTGGACGGCGAAAGGCTGGAAAACGGGGGCCTCCCTCCCATGCGTGGTAACAAAAGGAGGGGAGGAGGCGAACGAGACCCCATGCAAGGACGGGGAGAATCGCACGCAGTCCCGGGGCCGTGACAATGCCGCTAGTGCAGACACCCGATCCCCAGTGGCCAGAGCGACAAGGAAGAGTGGACGCCCGAGCAACGGAACCGGCGTAGCGGCCCTTGTATACGTGGGTGAAGCCAGAAGGACCAGAGCCCGCCCCAGATCCCACTGCGGAGGGACCTGGCGCGGAGGCGGTCGATCCCGGAAGGCAGCCGTCAGGAAGGAATCCAGCTCCTGCGGCGGAACGACCAGCCCAGCGACGGACCCAAAGACCCCCACGGACGGCAGACAAGCGGGTACGTATAGCGTCGACTTGAAAGTGACGTGTACGGAAGAGGTGAAACAAGGAGCGTAGGACGAGGGAGGAGAGCCAACTGGCAGGCGAGTGGCCTGTAGCCAACTAGTAAAAGACCTCCAGCGGGACCCGTAAGTCCCCCAAGGAGAAGACGGCCAGGAACGCTGCAGGAAGTCAGTCAGGGCCCGGCCGGGGACCGGGAGCCACCGTGCCTCATGAACAAGCACGATGCGAAGGCCAACGAGGTCCGCAGGTCCCCAACCTAGCCCAAGTGGAAGCCGGATACAGGTAGAGGAACCGGACTCGGGCACCACCGCGGCAACCGGGCGTACCAAGCCCGTGCCGGCCACAGAGGCACGAGGAGCCAGACGCAGCCGTGGTACAGCCGCAGCCTCGCGAGGACTGGGCACATCAACAGCGCGTCTAGGGGTGGAAAGATGTAGATCGACCGCCACCTGTACCAGGCTACCATGAAAGCGTCCGGACCCCCCCCCCCGGAGCGCGAGGCCGGAGGGAGAGGTCCAGAGGCAACTGGCGCGGCACCCCCGATGCGAACAAGGCGACCTCCGGAACACCTCAGGAAGCCGCGAGGTCGGCGAACACAGTCCGTTTCATCTCCCATTCTACAAGAACGCCCTGCCCTCTCGACAGGGCGGCCGCCCACAGGGTGGCAGGCCCGGGCAGGGAGGAGGCATGCAAGGAGAAGGGGTGTCGGTCCGCGAGGAAGAACAACTCCACCGAGACCCCCAATAGAGTCAACGACCTGGAGGACCCCCGCATTAGAAAACAGTGGACAGCTTGTCTGAGTGTCCAACCCGAAGGCCACCGACTTACCCCGAAGGGCCAGCGCGTGGTCCCGCAGGAAGAACAAAGGAACCAACAGTCCGAGGGCATAGACGGGTAAGTGGAGGGAGACCCACCCATCTGCCGGGAAGTGGACGTCCCAGGTTCGATCGGGAACCTCACCCAACCTCGCTCGACGTATCTGTGGCTACCCAGACCGTCGGCGGGGGGGTGGTACAGGGCACAGCCACAGAGAGCGCGCCCCGAGCAACCCAGCGACCGAAGCGTCTGCGAACGGGACGCGGGAGCGGCAGGAGCCGATCCATAGGGGCAACGGAAACACCGCGGTGCCCATGAGGAGGAGGCGGCGTAGCCAGAGGCTCCCTAAGGGAAGGGGCAGAGCGGCCCATTGCAGCGAACCCACGAACGAGTCCCAGAGCCACCCCGGGAGGGAGACCGAGTGCAACACGGCGAAAACCTTCCACCGAAGGTGCACCGCGGCCAGCAGACCCCGGGTCACCGTAGCGCCGGACAAAACCCATGCGAGACCGACCCATGGCACGACACGCGACGGGGTCAAACGTGACTTGGGAACATCGAAGGGGAACCCGAACCGTGCGACGTTGCGAACGACTGTGAGGGCGTCGCCTATGCACAGTCCTAGGGCTTCGGAAACTACCAACCAATCGGCCAAGGAAAACAGGATCTGGAGCCCGCTCCTGAGGAGAGGACCCAGAGCCTGCCCCACCAGTGCGGAGAAGATCCGCGGCGCGATGTGGAGACCGAAGGGAAGGCCGTCGAACAGGAACACACGATCGGAAGTCCGAACGGCCAAGAATCGCCGGAAGCGAGGATGGAGAGGAACGATCCAAGACGCATCCTGGAGGGCCAGCGACACTACCCACGACAGAGGGCGCAGGGCCAGGCGTACCAGGGGTACCGGCAGCATCCGAAACCGTGTGTGCACGATGTGCCCGTTGAGGGCCGACAAATCCACCACCGGTCGCATCGCGTCGCAGTTCGTACCAGAAAGACACGGGAGAGGAAAACCGGGTGACCGGCGGTCAACTCCCTCGACGCTACCCAGCTCGGGCATGGAAGTGAACACGTGGGCCACCTCTGAAGAGATGGGCCGGCATTGGTGACAAGAGCGGAGTGGGGGTCTGGACGTCCACCTCCAGGTGAGACCCCTCCGCGCAACCCGCCGCCCCCAACGTCCCTCGCGGCCACCGAGGGGCGCAAGGGCGAAAACAACCCGAGGGAGCACCCGAGAGGAGGGGAGCGACCCGGTCGGCCAGGCGAGAAGGAGAACAAGGAGGCCGACCCAGAGAACCTACACATTGTGTTGACGTGGAGGTACCCCCGGTACGGGCCGTGCGGGCTTGAGCGCCACGTTGACCTCCTCTACCCCCCCCAACCTCGTCGAAAAGGGCGGGCCACCCCAACCCCTGGCCGTCGCGGGGCTGACCCCGGCGAAGGGCGGCCGGAAGTGGAAGGCCGGCCAGCCCCGACACGGCGGGGATGAAAGGGGGCAAGAACAGAAGTGCGAGGCAGAACCGACGCACTGGCCTGCAACGTCCCAGTCCTGCGCCCGTGCAAGGCGGCAGCACTTGCAGCAGCACCCCGAAGAGGACCGGCAGAAGGACGGGACTGAGAAGACCCCGCGCGCGACACAGCGCGTCGGTGCGTGTCGTAAGCAGGGTCCGCAACGACACAGCGCGGCGTCGCGTGTCGGAAGCAGCGGCCGCCGACAGAGAAGCGTAGCATTCCCAAGCATCCTTCTAAAAAAAACCCGACGTATATAGCGCAGAGTACAACAAACCCTGACTAATATCCAAGGGGGCCGGCCGGCAGAACGAGGACCGTACCATCGGGCGTTGCCGAGTTGCCGCGCACAAAACCGCCTTCAGCTCGGGAACCAAAGACACCGCGAGCCGAAGGTGGAACCGCTGAACGCGGTCCAAACACTCGCGAAGAGCGCCTGGCGCAGACGCCTCGAAAAGCCGCAGGTGGTGAACAGACGTCTGGAGGGAACCTAAAGACAAGACAATAAGTCCGTCACCCTCTGTCGCAAGGGAAAAACCTTGGCGACAGAGGGCTGATCCGGGTGAGAGAAGAACGGGGTAGCAATAGAACAAAGTTCAAGAACGGGCGCGCTTATCCAGGACCAGAACGCGCCGTCCAACCCGCCGACAGACACAAGAGGAGGCAAAATCAGTGATGACTCCGGGGGAGGGACTGAAGGAGAGCCGTCGACGGATCGGTTGGTGAAGTCGAAGGCCTCAGCAAACCAGGCCTCCAATGGGAGAGGGTGACCTAGCATGATGGCTAAGCCAGGCGTACTGGCGTCGCACAAACCTGTCCCATAGGAGGACAGACCCGTGGAGGGAACTCCAAGCTAAGGCTGATGAAGAGAATGGAAAGTTGTCTGAAGAGCAAAAGAAGAAATTTTTTTGGAGAATAAGGGAAGGGCAAGTAAGGAAGTGGTACATCAGGAGCCACCAAGAACCGAAAGTAAGAGGAGTGATAGGGAAAGAGACAGAGAGACAAGTACGAAGTCAAAGCAAGGAGACGGAGCGAGAGATAATGCAGGGAGCAGGGGACCGGAGAGAGAGCCAGGATGTGGTGGAGAGGGTGGAACAGAGGGAGAGAGAGGGGGGAGGAGAATAGAATTAGTGGGGAAGGTGGAACTGGGTGAGGGAAGGAGGAGGAGGAGGAGGTGAACCTGGTAGGAGGCAGAGAGGGAAGAGAAACAAGGAGGTGGATTCAAATATACTGTGCTACTACACTAATATAGATGGAATAAACAGTAAAAAGGTAGAGTTAGATAATATATTAAGAAAAGATCAACCACAGATAGTCTGTTTGACAGAGACAAAGCTGAACCAGGACCGTGGAGTTAAATAATGACAAGGCAGAAATAATGGCAACTCAATGATATAGGGATCTTATTTTGAAGGAACGGGACGTACAAGGTAAATATAGTATAACTAGAGATGAGCTGTTATCTGCGATGAGAGGACTTGAAGTAAGGAAAGCTATGGGACCGGATGAAGTGTCTGCCTGGGTTTTAAAGGAGTGTGCAGAGCAATTAGTGGAGCCAGTGAGGGACATAATTCAAGCTTCCTTAGATAAAGGAAGAAGTGTGAATAGACCAAATTGGGAGTAGTTCCAAGTCTCAGAGAACTGCCATATGAAGGGAGGCTAGACAAATTAAATCTTCCGAGTCTAAAAGAGAGGAGAGAGAGGGGAGACAAAATACAGCCAGGGACTGAACAGCCGGAAGGATGTCAGGGCGGCTGAAGTCTGACCAGAGCGTAGGCCTGCAGAAGGGAGGGGGACCGTAGCAGGGGTAGGTAGGGTGAGGCGCTGAGGGGGTGTCACCGCCAAGAAGCGCGAGAAGAGGGAGTCTTGCATCGACTCCAAGCGCCCGTCGATGCGTGACACAACCCAGCCCTGCATAGCCGACAATCGATCCGAGAGAGGCGACCCCCCCCAAGATTGGTCGGCCAGCAGGGGCGAGCGTGAGCGGGAGCGAGACCCACGACACGAACCAGCAGCGGCGCGGCCCAAGGAAGGCGAGCGACGACGGTTGTGTCGCCGTTGAGGGACTCGTCCCCGATCACGAACGGCCTAGAGGGAAACAGCACCATCCCCCTCTTCCAGCGACACGTCAGCTCCTGAGAAAGGGGACCCCGAAACCTCGCGAAACTCCACCGAGGCAAGAGGAGGGGTACCCCCCTGGCGAGACGGTAAGTGAAGGTCAGGAAGAGAAGAATGAGGAGCAGGACGACGGGACTGGGAAGGCTGGCCGAGTGAAAGGAGGCCAGAAGGAGCCGCGGGGGAAACAGACCAAGGATCCCCGGGGCTGCGATAACAGGGCGGCCCGACACCGAGGCGGAGGAGGGAGGGACCTCCACCGCGGGACGAGACCGTGAAGGAAGAATAGGCACTGAAGCAGGTGAAGTAGGAGAAGCAATGACATCCAGGCGGACCCTCCTGGACAGTGTAGGAGGAGGGAGCAGAGGGCCAGCTACAGCATGAACAACCGCGCGCGGAGAGGACAACGTAAGAGGAAGTCGTCTGGGCTGGGGAAGCGGGCGGAAGGGAGTAGAGCCCCTATCCGTAGAGGCCAGGGGAGGGCGCACAGGGGCATAGCCGCTAATCCCGGCCTCAGGGCGAGAACCAGGACGAGGGCGATGGGCGTCGTCAAGGCGATCAAGAGGACGACGAGGGGCAGTAGAGGACGGACGACGAGGCGAGCGAGAGCGTGGACGGAGCCGGGGAACCCCCCGACGATGGGACGACCGGCTGCGGGACCCAGGGGAGAGGGCCAGGTGAACGGCCTTCAGTCGGGTCAGGGATACCCAGGGCGACTCGGATCCGGTCGGCAACAAAGGCCGGGGAACGGTGGCCCACAGTCCTAATGTGGCGGGAGACCATCGTCCACACCGACGGAAGGGAAGCAGAGGCCACAGCCGCCGCCGAGGAACCAGGGCCATGGTGTAGCACATCCACTAGGGCCAGACACGTGCCACACAGAGCAGGGAGGTAGGCCGTAGAGGACACACAGAGCGAGTGGCGCAAGCAGGACTTGTGGCTCTACAAGCACGGGGAGCGACAACCAAGGCGAAAGCAAGGCAGCCTACCTGCACTAGAAGAACACACACCATAATCAGCACGTCGAAGGAGTAAGTGGAGAAAATGTCCAAGAAGAACCAGGGAAGGAGCATGGGGAAACAGGAACACACATGCAAACAGGTATCAGAGCACAGAGGCACAGAGGCACAGAGGTAGGTGAGGAGGGCGGCCGAGGCGGAAGAGCACTAGCAGAACCTGCAAAGATGGAGAAAGTGTTAACCACCACTCAACATCTTACATGCAGGGCCTATAACACCAGTAAAGTGCATACACCAATATAGTATCAGGCAACAAGATGACATCAAAAAGATCAATAGTGAAAGCCAACTATTACCGCAAATTTGCGGGCCAATGGAGGCATAACCGTACCGACACCACCCTCCCGCAATTTTGCGGGACCCCCCAACGATCTCCGCAAATTTGCGGGGAGCCGAAACGTCCCAGAGGACCGAATCGAGCTCCCGCAAATATGCGGGACCGGCCGAGATGGTCCGGCGCCGAAAAAAGCGAGAGGAGCATCTAGGGAATACCAAAAAAGGCCACAAAAAATGCGTCATCTCCTTATGAACTCCAAGCAATGATGGCCATCAAGCTGAGCAGTGTCTTCCTTGAATTTATCCTGACTCAACCGGTAAAGGGAGAGGCAAGGAAGACACACCAGGGGAGAGGAGGCACATCCCCCAGGAACCACCCAACCCACAGAGATAGAGCAAAGCCCATGAGGAGAAGTGGCAGGGAGGGTGGCTTCGCACAAACAGGGGCCCCCGTGGGGTACCCCTGGATTGGGCAAAAGACTATGAAAGGATGGAGGTGAAACAGGAAGAGAAAACAAAAACCAGTAAATGAAACTGGTGAGAAAAAGGGTGGCCTAGCCGTGAGCAGAGAATGTGTCAGGGGCGAAAAACCCTGTGGTGTGAAGGAGGGGCCCCCGTGGGGTACCCCTGGAGTATCACGAACCACCTGTCGCCCAGGCCCTTGAGACACAGTGAAGGACTCGAAAGGGGGGACTCGGGAATAACGCTAATAATGCGGCCGACACAAACTCTACAAACAGCACCGCCACCAACGAAATCTCAGATTGTTTACCAACGGTACACCGAGGCTATGAAAAAATTAAAACTCATTGGGGCAGAGCAATTCCTGAATGAGAAAACGAGCTAGGCTAAAGTAAGCTAAAAGCTAAACTATGCCCAGACTAACAGGAAAAAAGAATATGAAAAGAGAAAGAATGAAAAACATATACGAGGAACGCCAGGCGCCCCCGTACCTTCGGTAGGTTATTTCCACACGCGTCTCCATTATACACACTTAGGAGCCCATTTACGTGTGCCCTAGATCACGTAACATCTGTCTAACAAAAAGAAGGCCAGATAAGCCGAAACGAACCTAAACAGGGTGAATTAAAGGAGCACAACAAAAGCGACTTCATTCAATGGAGCGCGTGAAAAAAGGATGACAAGAGAGGGTCGCTCATGCGCACGTTCGACAGGGATCTGCACATGACGGAACACGGGATGGGCCTTAAGCGGTAACTAAGGTAAACCCCTTTTTCTTCTCTTCTATGCTTTTTTCACCTTCGGTGGTAGTTTTGGTTAATGTACAACGTCTCCTAGAGCAAGATAAGGAGTAGACTCTAGACGTTTTCTTTTTAACCGCGGTTGGAATGACGACATAGCAGTCAAAATAGACAAGTCGTCATTGCAATTAGGCTAATAGCCTTGACGTTGGATTTGCCAAGACTACTAACAAATTGTACTGTCCGCTGAAAGTATAATAATGTTCTTATTTGTCTTTAATATGATGAATTTCACATACAATGCTGTATTATAAAGTGTAGCAGTGGTAGGGTGATCTCCGTTTTCTATGGTGGCGCGGACTCCCCCTTCCAATTCGGACATTTTCCCTCTCTCAGTTCGGATACAAGTCAGACTTCAGACATCTTGGAAAATCGGACATTACGGAAATGGCCATCCCCCAATTAGTCCGAGTTAGCGAGGGTTTACTGTCCTGACGTTAAGTGGTATTGATGTTAAAGATAATAAAGTACATATAAGCTGACACGTAAATATAAGCTGACAGCAGGAGTTACCATGGTGACTCTTTTCCATATTCTCTGGCACAAGCGATGAAAACCTAGAGAGGTCAATGCAGGTTTTACTACCATGCATTCCCTGCTCAAGAGCAGGGCTAGGGTGGGTGCCTTGATGTTTAACCTCTCGGCTGCGCAGCCCCTGTAGTATACACCATACCCCTGTGCGTAAGTATTTTGATTAATTCCTCACTAAAATTGTTAATTTACCATAAATATAATTAATACTTATCCATATGCTCCTATTTTACGTTTAATATGAAGATAGTAACATGTGACAACAATAAAACAAGTGGGAATAGTGTTTGGGGGAGTTACAAACACGAAATATTGCCGAGCGGCTCATTCATGGAGTTGACAGAGAGAGAGACCCTAGCTTCACGACCTCTGGAGAGAGACTGGAGGTAGTGCGGGCTTGTCTCTGTCTGTCTCTCTCTCTCTCTCTCTCTCTCTCTCTCTCTCTCTCTCTCTCTCCTCACTCCACCTCCCTCCCTTAGACCTTGAAACCGGGTAGGAAGTGTTGGTGCCATAAATAAACCGATAATCACAGGAATATGAGAAAAATAGGTGATAATTAAAGGGGGGGGGGGAAAGGAGGGGACTTTGACACATGTGAAGGAGTGATTGGAAGTATGGAGGGGAATTATTTCACTTAAACACCATTTTTTTTTTTAAGTGCGACTGGGGTGCTTAGGCTAATTTTTTTTTTTTTAGGCCTATGATCTTAAGTCTCCCCGCAGTCGCCCAGTAAAACTTCTTAAGTCTCCCCGCAGCTGCCGGGTTAAGGGACTTCAGTGGACATTTGCCTGAGATTGTTAGACCGCGCCATCCACCAATAGCACTGTCGTCAGCCAATAACACACACTGGCTGCTCTGAGTCTATATTGACTCTAAACCAAATTTTTGTGATACAATTGTTAAGAATAATTATAAAACAAGTAAAGTTAACTGCCAAACTTACCGAGGTGACTCCTTTCCATATTCCCTGGCGCAAGAGTTGATGAGGTCGACAAACTTGTGAGGGAAAGCTATGAAGTCAACCAGTAGTCCCTGTCGCTGTCTGAGAGAGTGATAGTCTTCACCTCTCACCACACAGGTATATAACACACTGGGGTCTCTGTCTTCTGTTATACGAACCACCAACTCCTGTAAGAAACCTTTATAGAGCCACCAATATCTAATTATATATATACATGTACAGTACAGTAGAGCAAAAAAAGAATCATACACATTTCTAGGGAGAACTTCACATAACTGCCCTGCCGGCAGTCTGGTAAATTAAATACTATTAAAAAACAATCCAAAAATGGAGTAACTTTTTTGGTTATTACAATATTATTAATTATGCAGAGTTAAAATATGCTTTACAATCTTCATTTTATCTTTTGTAATGATAAAATGGCACATAAAATGCAATTTCATGTTCAGTTTCCTGTATTCCTTCTCATGCTCATTCCAGTCTTAAAACCAAATTGTCCTGGTTTGAGACTCTTGTTACACAGCCCTACTTCTCAGTTCTGAATCCTCACCAGGAGTTAAGAACGAGGGTGGTAATATAGTCTATGTGCGCAACGGATAAAACACATCTAATAAATTCAGGTATCTCTCCTAGGGGTGCACTGGATAACATATCCGGGCCGGATAGTGCAATTATCCGGTATCCGGCCGGATATTTATCTTATCCAGCCGGATAATAGCAATAAACCAAATCACTTCAGTGAAACTTGTACTATGAATTAATCTGAGTAATTAAGTTTGATTTAGCAGACGCAACCTTGAATGTGTGACCACCAGTGAGCATTACTGTTGTGACTACTGTTGTGAGTTAACTGGCAGATGATACAACAGCCCAAGTGGTACATACAGTTTACTGTATTGGACTTGAAGTGAACATATTCAGATTGCAACTTTGCTGTACCGGATCCTTACTTGGGGAGTTAGATTATTTACTCAACTTTGTTTAATAATTACCTTATCTTTTAGTACTGATATACTTGTATATTCTCTACAATAATGTTACTTTATACCTACGTTAAGGATGTTCATTGTTCACATGTGCCTTGTACTACAAACCTATACACATGTGACATAACAACATTGCTTTATATGGGAGATATACATACAAGTTTAAAGACCGTTTGTCCACAGAGACTGTGGTTACAGTCTCACGTCCTAAATGGCAGCTTATTAGGCGGCCCTGTCAAGGGCTGCCTCTGTTGTCAAGTTCTTTATTTTGAGATCGGACCGGAGTACCCGAGCCCACGTCATTCTAGGTCCACCCCTACACGCAGCTCCCCCCAAGTTCACAGTCCGTCATTTCTTCACCCAGTTCTGATCATCCATTCTCTCCACATGTCCAAACCAACCAGGTTGGCTCGTGCGCATCTCTTCACTGATACTCCTAATGCCCAGACGCCTTCTCAATTCCTCGCTCGATACCCTGTCCCTAAGATTAACCCCAGTCCCACACATCCATCTCACCATTCTCTTCTCATTCCGTTCCATTCTATTGACATCCTCGGCTTAAACCGGCCACGTCTCAGAGGCATATTGTAGGTCATCGCGCTCCTAACACACGAGGTATACACCTTCCCCTTAAGGTGGGGTGGGAGCCCTCTCATGGTCAGGAGTGGCAACAGCTCTCTAAACTTTTCCCAGCCACTTGACTCTAGCAATGGAGCTAGCTTCAGCGCCACCTCCAGCGGAAACTGTATCGCCCAGGTAGCAGAACTTATTCACACACTCCAGCATTACACTGTCGAAATCAACACTGACAGGCGGGTCATTTAATACAAGATCTCCCTTGCACACTGCACATTCAAAGTCTATGATTCTTGTCAAAGGTCCTCTAGCTCCACTACATCTCTTGTGTACCCAGTCACTACAGACACATTGAATTGAATTACTTCCCACCCCTTCCCACACACTGCACATGGATAGTCGCCGCTTCTTCCCTTTCCATAGCTCCACGCCCTACTCCACTAATCATGACCTTTGTTTTATCTATGTTAACTCTTAGACCCTTATTTGCCATACCTTCCCTCCATCTTTTGAACTTCACCTCTGTTTCCTGCGCACTATCTGCGATAAGAACTAGATCATCTGCATATAACATCCCCCATGGGAGTCCTGTCCTAAATTCCCTTGACAGAGCCTCCAGGACTAAAACAAACAGTAATGGGCTCAGAAATGAACCTTGGTGAACTCCAACTTTCACTGGGAACTCTTCACTCAGGCCCCCGTGACCCCTCATACATTCTCATTATCACACGCACCAACCACTCTTCTACTCCAAGTTTTCTCATAGCCCACTGCACTACCTCCCTGGGCACCCGGTCGAAGGCCTTCTCCAGATCTACAAAAACTAGGTATAACACCCTGTTTTTCTCTAAGTACCTCTCTTGCATTTGCCTAAGAGTGAAGATAGCATCAGTTGTGCCACGTCCAGGCATAAATCCAAACTGCATGTCGCTGATAGCAACTTTCCCTGATCATGCATTCATATATGGTATATTATCTAACATCCTCCTCTGTCCTTCCCTTACTCCTTCACTGTTTCGTTCCATACGTCGGCCACAACCATGTATTTCATCAGCTGACTGCTAATGCTTGTTTCAATTAGGTTTGAGTTTAGAAAAAAAGGTAAATACAATTTATTTTACTGTTTTACACTGATGTCTGTTGTTTTTAGCATAATTATATATCATTTAGCTATTCACTACAAGAATGCACTAACTCGAACAAGTTGGAAGACGGTTGCCAAACGGGAATTTCCTTTCTCCTGTGACTTTGAGTATAGGCAAACTATTTTGTCTCTGTCTTTCCTCTAACATCTTCCCTTCTTGCTGGAAGTTTGCCATCATTCAACCTGTCCGACAGAAGGTTGACCGCTCTCAATCCTCCATTTGTTGTCCAATTGCTCTAATTTTTTAATTGCTCTCATTTCTAAATTTACTTAATCTACTCTTAATTCAAAATTTCTTAAATAATTTGTGAGCTTTGGACGTGAGACCGGAACCGCACTTCGTGTGGAGCCCTTGGTCTTTTAGTTAATTTTATGTATGTGCAGTATTTATTAGTGGCCCCTCCATCATTGACGAACATGCCTATTACATAAGGCATCCTCTTCAAACACTAATCCGCCGTAGTTTGAATCTACCGCGCAGGTGATGGGCTGTTCTATCAGAATGAGAGTTGAGCGTTCTCTGCCATACCCATAGCTTACTCTGTCTGTTCCTTTTACTTATATATTTTCTAGATCTCAAGTGACGGCGTCTTTTCCGTGGATTGACCTCCCTACTGCCAATACCCTCATTGTTCCCTGATTAAATAGCACTGTATGAATATTCCCTTATTCAAAATATGCTATAGGGGTGCAATGCCTGGTGAGTTATCTGCTCAACAGGTGGCGTTGTGTGAGAGTCCGAGTGTAGGGGTTGAGACAGTGAAGCACGGGAACGAGATAGCTTCAGAGATGGGGTCGTTTCGGGCCATGAGTGAGCACCGTGCCTCATGTGAAGGCAAGATGGCAGGTGCTCGTTGTACTCTACGTGCTTCACATGTCTCACTCCCTAGACTGGAACAAGACCTCACGGGCTTCACTGTTCATTGTAAAGCGGTGAATGTTAAGGCTCTCAGCCTATGCCCGAGAGGAAGTAAGTTGGAATATAGGAAAGAAAAGAAAAAAAAAAAAAAAAAAAAAAAAAAAAAAAAAAAAAAAAAAAAACTGGCAGATTGGGAGCCAAAGCGTCACATTTTTCCTTTGCCCCTCAACTTTCCCTTTATAATTGCTGAGGGGCACAGGGCCTTGGGTGGGGCTTTTGTTTCCCGGGTGTTTCCGCACCCTCCTCAGCTCCCCGCCTTTGAGTGGCTTCGGTCACCTGGGCATATTAGTGGCAAGCTGGGAGGGTTCTGTGGGGGCGCTCGGTTATGGCCTTGGCCTTGCTCGGGACCTTGGGGCTGCTCGGCCAGACAGCCTGAGGAACAGCAACAACAACAACAACCGCGCAGAGCATTTAAAATCTGAGGAGCCTTCATCATGAGCGCACGCGACCTCACTCATGGCTTCAGTCATTATGAATTGGGTTCTCACTACGAAAAAACTTCGTAAAAAATAAAAATAAAAAGAAAATAAGAATAACTATCCAATAAGCTTTCTATCATATCGTGGATGTACTTGTGTGGATCTTTGACCAGACGCTGATTCAGGCGTCATTCTTCCTTCTCTGCTCTGCGCTCAGCCTGCCCGGACGTGTCTCCCCACGCTCCGCTGGTTCCGCATTTGCTGCGTCCCTAGTGAGTTTTTTCTCATTTGTTTACTCCGGGATGTATCGAGTAAGGTTAGGATATGCGTAGCAGGAGTGTCCTGGGCTGGTTGCCCGCAGTGCAGTGTATTTTGGGTTGTGTGTTTGGGGCATCTATTTCGGATGTACCCTCGTGGTCCTGTTGTGGACATGTGAACTTTTTCACAGTTGAGTTAGCTTGTGTTGCAGGCGGCTTTCATTCGCGTTATTTTTGCTGCCTTTTATCTTTCTGATGAGGTAGCGTTGCCTTGCTGACGTTCCCAGCATATTTTTCTTCACTTAGTGAAGTTTTTTCTGGGTCCCGAGTCAGTCTTCCCTTTGTCGGAAGTATTTGCTACAGTGGTGTGTTGGCGGTGGTTCCTGTTGTAATATTTCCAGTGCTTTTGTTTATATTTCAACTTTTCTTGTGCCGTCTGCTTAGGCCTAGCCAGCCGCTCGTAGCTTTGCCACATGTACAAGTGTTATTGATTTATTTTATAAATATGTCCTACTGTGTCATGTGTATCCTGGTTTAGTTGTGTATTGGCTAATTCCACGGACTATGTATGTTTCCTGGATTAGTTGTGTATTGGCTAATTCCACGGTTATATTTGTGGACCCTAGGTTAGTTGTGCTTTGGCTATCTCTCGGGGCCTATGTGCGTTCAGATGGTTTCTGAACGGGGTGGGTTACTTTCCGGCAGGTTTTTCTCGGTTACACCATGAAAACCCCGGCCGAGAGCCGTGTTTGGCCATGCGTGGTTTCAAAAAGGCTTGTGTCCCCGGCGAGTAGGTGTCTGTGGCTCTCCAGGACTGCGTCTCTGTGATGGTGCCTGTTTCAGGCTCCCTATGATTCCCGGCGGAATGGCTGTACCCATCTAACATTGTTCATGCGGACATATGTTATGAAGTTTTTCTACCCGGTTTTACAAACCAAAGGAAAAACCCTAGCTGTTGTTGTGGGCTTTCCTCCCCGGCGATCTTTTACAAAGAAGTGGGGATAGGAACTTATGGGGTTAACGTTTAAGACATTAGATCTCACCCGGCGGGTGCACCTTGGTAGGGTGGGATGAACGAATTGGTAATTCAGTTTAGTTAACCGGTCCATTTTAGTGATACTATATGTATCGCCGCCCTCACACATACGGCGATCGAAGGCTCAATTAGGGTTAACATCTTTTTTCATAAGTTTTTCACACCCGGCGGGTGCTCCTGGGAGGAGGAAATACGGAATTTACAATTCAAGTTAGTTAACCAATTAATTGAGAGATACGTTTATGTATCGCCGCCTTCAACATACGGCGATCTATGTGACAATTCATTAGAAGTCAGATCTCGTATCAGCTTGCCCTGTGTTAATCTGCTAGTTAATTCAGGGGCCGGCGTCTTTGTGGGGGGTTGTTTTTCAAAATTGAATCTTGAAACAGTCACCACCAGAAAGACTGTTTATAAACGCCATACTGGTCTTTTATATTATGTCAGAGGGTATTCTTAACTTTCTTAAGACATGTCTAGATATTCGGAAATCTTTATAGAACCCCGCCGCGTAACGAGCTGTGATCATTGTGACATTACGTCTCATTATCCGGCGGGTTATGAACACTTATATGCGATCATTTTGGGTTAACCTTATGAGCATTAATTCCTGGAAATTTTCTTTTTTTCCAGGGCTGGGCTCCGGCGGACCAATACAGAACCTGCAGTAGTTTCCCACCAGTCTCTGTCATGGCTACCTTTGCCCCAGTTTTTGCTTTATGCATTACTCCAACCTGTGCCGGTATCCCTCTTTTTGCGCACACTCATTGTATCAAGTGTGTTAAATGTCTAGACCGTTCAAGGGGTCTGTGGGTGATGCGCAACTGTTCCTTTTGCTCCCAACTAAGTGTCAAAGTCCTCCAAGATAATGATAAGACCGCAGCGGTCGCCTTACGAGAAGTTCGGCAACAAATGTCAGCGTATACTACGATTGTGGCTCATAAGTCATTTCAATGTGACAACGTCCCTCTTTGGGATAGGCTTCTTCTTGAGCACCCTCCCCCTAAACGTTCCTCTCGAGTAACTAGTCGTAAGCCGGCGGAGACTGGACAGGGTTCTGTGTCATCTCCTGCCCCTGCTACTTCGAAACGTCAACGTGAGCCTACACCCCCGGCGGCAGCCTCCTCGTCTCGGGAGAGATCTCGGTCTAGGTCACCTCTCAGACACCAGCCACCCAGTCTTGCCTCTTCACCATCGAGTAAGAAGAGTAAGACAGAAAGTTCCACCAGTGGTCACGGCGATAAATCCTCCAAATCGAAGAGTAGTTCACGGTCACACCGCAGCCATAAATCTTCGAAAAAGGATTTCCATGATAGAAAGGCCTCCCGACATTCGCCAGTTTCAAGTACTTCTCGTCATACCTCTACCCCAGACAGAGTTTGTGTTCGGTCTCAAGGGTCCAGTGTAGTGCCTGTACCTAAAGATGATTTACCCATTAACATTTTAACCCTGGATTTGGAGAGTTTAGGGAGCTCAGTGGTTGAGAGTGTTTCGGACTCCCAAGGGAGTGTAGGCCAAGGCCTAGGTGTTTGGCGATATTCTCGACCGGGGCCTGACCACCCACTTCCGGCTCAAACTATTCACACAGTGGCTGACGTCCACCGGGACGCGGCGATCCCATCCTCTATTCCTGATATATCTTGGCAACAAGATGGTACCCCAGCTTCGGCGGGATCTTCTCAGGAGGAACAGGATGATAAAGACAAGGTTTCGATTATATCGGATATGGAAGGGCAAGAGTCAGGTTCAGGCTTAGACGCTGCACAAGATCTTAATGATTCACCAGTGAGTACATCATCAAATCAATTTGTCACTGCACAGGAAATTGATGGGCTACTAAGTAATGCTTTATCTAAATTTTTTGGCCAACAGCAGGAAACTCCCACAGTGGACTTGGGAGCTCCCACGACAAGCTCTACGGTACGGCCTCTGATGACTTCTATTGCTTTGACTCAGATCCCTCACCCTCCCTCTATGTCACCGTCGGTGGTTACTAGGCCTGCTACGGCGGCATTGACCACTTCGAATGTAAGGGTTATAACGGATGTCAATCCGCCCCCTCTAGACAGAGCGCCTCTCAGAAAGGTAGCTATGCCCTTGCTTTACGGACCAGACGAGTCATGGGTCCTTTTGACCCCCACTAAACCAGAGCTCGCCCAACCTACCTTGTCAGGGGAACTCCCAGTGCCGCGTGAGTGGGTCATCCAGGGCAATAAATCTAAGAAATTAAGGGCCTTGGATACTTTGGGGAATGTACTAGATGTCAACATCAAGGCTATACCTAGTTATTATCACCAGGACTATTTTGTTTATACTGCTAAGCCTGCTTTACCCTCTGCCTCAGCTTCAAAATTGTTTTCTGACTGGTCTAAGCATGATGGGTTTAATGACATTAAGACACTGTCAGCTCTCACTCCAGAACTCGATTTGCAAACCGTCACAGACGCAGCAGCTAATCCAGTCTTGAAGGTGGGGCAGGTGGGTCCAGGACCTTGGGTGGAATGGGAGACAGAGGCTCAAAACTTTGCGACCACATTTACTTCCAAAACTTCCCACCAGATCCCTCAAGATACTCATTCTTGGTTCTCCATGCCAGTGTGTTCTGCCGGCGGAGTCCCTTCAACTTTGTTTGCTTTCTTAGCTGCCCCTAAAATTAATCTTTGTGAGCTAAAAGACCCTTTCACTACCCCTACCCCAACTCACCTAGACCGAGAATTTAGGCTACGGGGGAAAGCTTTTCGCCTGTTCTCTCAATACATAGTGTCTCAACAGGTAGCAAAGTCATTGCTCCGGTCCACTCAGGCAATCGCAGACGCGGATGCCAGACGATCGGTTGAATTGTCCCGGCGACTGCTTCTTCAGTCGTCAATCCAATCATTGGGTGACATACGCACCGCCTTGCTTGAGGCGGTACGAGCGAGACAAGACCTCAGAATGTCCTTAGTCCGAAAACTGCCTGATCGCATTGCAAATCAGGTGGTCATGTCACCAGTGCTCACTCCCTCTTTAATGTCCCCTGAAGTGTGGCGAACGGTTTTTAATATGGCTCAGGCCTTTAAACGCAGTCCCACCCCTTCTAAGAAACCTGCCTTTAACTTCCCCAAACCCAGGCCAGTCGCTAAGGCTCAGCCGGGGGGATCTAAGCCCTTTCTTCCACCTAAGTCCTCCTCCCCTCAAGGTCAGTTCAGGCATAGACAGGGTAGGTTTTCAGGTCAGAGAGGACGCGGCTATAATAAGCCAGGTCAGGGCCCGTCTTCTGCCAACGCCAGCCAGCCGGCGAAGCGTCCTCCACCACCATAAAAAAACTAAAGTCTCTCTCACTCCCGGTGCCAGTCTTAAGGCCGGTGGATCCGAGGGTAGTACAGCCGGCGAACCCTTGTCTGCTAACTGGGTCGTTCCGAACGTGTCACCAAGCATGGCCGTTAAACACTTGGGCACGGATGGTGGCACGCAAAGGCATCACTTGGCAGTGGCTCCGTCGACCTCGCTTACGTCAGCCGACAACGGCGAATTTTGTTTCTTTAGAGGTGGAGTCACTGGTCCAGGAAATGATTGCCAAGAATGTCATCATCCCGGTCCCCCCAAATTACCCTGTATTCACGTCCAAGCTATTTTTGGTTCCCAAAAGGGACAGTGTTCAGATGAGACCGGTCGTAGACCTGTCTTATCTGAACCTTCACATTCACAACGAGTCATTCCGAATGTTAACAGTACACCAAATCAGGCTAACACTTCCGCCGGGAGGTTGGATGTGTTCCCTAGACCTGACAGACGCTTATTGGCACATATCGGTAAACAAAAGATTTCAAAGGTTTCTGGCCTTACGGATCAGGCACCAAAATTTTGTTTTTCAGAGGATGCCATTCGGTTTGAACCTGGCACCTCGATTATTCACGAAATTAGTCCAGCAAGCCCTGATACCGTTGTTAAAGCAAGGAATCTGAGTTTTGTGGTACCTAGACGACTGGCTGGTGGTGGCAGAGACAGAGCAATTATGCATCAAACATGTCAACATAATTTTAAATCATGTCAAAACTCTAGGGTTCAAGGTAAATCTGGTAAAGTCAAACCTTGTTCCCTCACGAGTAATTCAGTGGATAGGGCTGGTTTGGGACACAGCTGCTCTCACTCTGAGTCAGAGTGTGGACAATCGCAACAGATTTCGCAGGAAACTGTTCATGTTTCTTCACAGTCTGACTACGACACGGAGGATCTGGGAGTCTCTGGTCGGCTCTCTCAACTGGATTCAACTAACTGTAATGTTGGGCCGGTTGAAAGTAAAACGTTTAATATTGGAGGGCAACAAATATTTCCCACTCTTACCGGCGGGAAAATTATGGCCCATCCCAAAATTAATCCACAACTTACTAGCGGTCTGGGCGAAGAGGGAAATGTTGCACTCAGTAATGTCATGGACCTCTCCTCCGCCAACGGTATGGGTAGACACGGATGCGTCAGGCACAATAGGTTGGGGATTTCAGTCAAACCAGGGGCACCAGGGTCAGGGGCTTTGGTCCCACTTAGAAATCTCCCACATCAATGTCAAAGAATTACTAGTCCCCTTGTATTTCCTTCAGGCTCACGGCTCTACTTTACGGGGCAAGTCGGTGGCCTTCAGAATGGACAATCTGAATGCAGTTCACTGTATTCAGAAACAGGGGTCAACGAGATCAAGGAAGTTGCTAAACGTGTCGGAAGAGATTTTTACTCTAGCCAACAGGCTAGACATTTATCTTCACGCATCTTATCTCCCAGGCGTAGCAAACGTCTGGGCAGACGCTCTGTCCCGGAGACAGAGCACGACAGTAGAATGGGAGCTCAAGCAACCCATTTTCAACCTAATGATTGCAGAGCTCTACCGTTCACAAGTGGATCTGTTTGCGTCCGAGGAGACTCACAAACTCCCTCTATACCTCACCCGCCGGACGAAAACGCCGGCAGGGGGGCCAGACGCCCTAGTGACAGACTGGAACAGATGGAGCTCCATCTATCTGTTTCCGCCGCCAGACGCGTCACTAATGTGCCACGTAGTGAACAATCTACGAGATTATCGAGGCTTAGTCTCGCTAATCGCGCCCCTGTGGCCGGCGCAGTTATGGTACCAGCAATTGAAGACGTGGTGCTCGCACCCGGTGTCGCTCCCGGTCGAGTATTTCCACTTAGACACGATTGGCAACCTAGCGACCTCGCTGACTTTTGCATTATGGACATTCAAGAGGCCAAGTGGCTAGCACCATATGGTAGAGATGTGACCAATAAATTAATCAATCAAAATACTCAGTCTACGAAACGACAGTATCAATCACATTGGCAAGCCTTTACTTCTTGGATCATTAAAACAGAACAGACTGTGCCCTCAGTGGCATTAGTTTTTAATTATTTGAATTATCTGTTTGAGCAGAAACGTTTATCCGCGGTAACGTTAAAAAATCACTTAACTGCGATTAGAGTGCCCTTTTTCGACCTTACAGGTCTCTCCATACCGGTAGCGGAGGAAACAGGTTTTATGAGAGCATGTTTTAAACTCCGCCCACCTCCCCGTCAGCTCATGCCTACTTGGTCTCTGGAGAAGGCATTGTCTTTACTTCACTCTCGTCTGTACCAAAATACTGCAGATTTTGCATTACTCTTAAAAAAGGCTGTATTCCTTTTGGCTTTGGCCACCGGGAACAGAGTGTCTGAGCTGGCGGCGATGAGCAACACACCTAATTGCCTTAGGTTTGGTAGACTTAATGAATGTATTCACATTGCACCTTCCCCGGGATTTGTAGCCAAGAATGAGCACAGTGCACACGTGTTTTCTGAGTTCACTGTGCCGGCGTTAAAAAGGGGAAAGGTGCACCATAATCTATGTCCAGTGCAAGCTCTAACCAAATATTTGAGAGTAGCTCCTCTAAACCCCCAAGGTGCTTTATGGGTAGCGAGTACGGGTAAACGCTTACTGAAACGGAGATTAGCTTCTCTTCTGGTCGAAGTCATTAAAGAGAGTAATCCCGGCGTTGTGGGTAGGGCCCACGATTTACGCAAATGGGCAGCCTCTTTACGTTTCCTGAAGAACTTTTCAGTAGAAGATATTTCGTCCACACAGTTGTGGGCGTCTAATCATACGTTTTTGACTAGATACTTGTCAGTTGCTCTAGACAAACCTTCCTTACCATACGTATAGCTTTAAGGCAGAGGGTCTAGGTGGCCCTTCAGTCACTTTTGTTTACTTTCAAGGAAAAAGGGGGGGGGGGGGTGCAGTCAGTGTAACATAGGACACCCTAGACCTCGCCGGAATGTAAGAGCTGTGATACAAATTATGGATAATGTGATATGAAAATTTCTCTGTTCTATTCAGGGCGAGAAATTGTGCTAGTACAATGTTAGTACAAACAACAGGGTTGTTATAGTAGTTTTAGCTGTGAAAGCAATTTAGTATTAAACAGTGGAGATCTTTTGCAAAATATTTCCACAAATATTATGGGGTTTATTATGTGCACATGTGAACTTATAACTTGCTATTTTTGTCACCATTCGTTGAGTGGGGTGCCTTTGTAACTACAGATCTGTTCACAGAATCTCCAGAGTTACCCTTTTTTGTCAAGCAGGCTTCTTTGAAGCACGCACCTGCTTGAACCCCTTTTTTGTATATATATGGGCTGCGCCATGTTTAAATATATTTTCAAAGTAAGAATACTATGTGGTTGTTTGATTATCTGCTTTTCTAGAGTTATGATATGATTACGAATGTCCCCCTCCAGTCTTAGAAATCAGGCATGTTCGTCAATGATGGAGGGGCCACTAATAAATTATAGGTTTGACTCCTGTAAGGAGATAAAGAAAACCTAATATTTAGTAGTGGCCCCGTAATCATTGACGACTGGGGCCCTCCCGACCATCCCCTTCCCATTCGTTGATGTATTAAGGATTTTGGTTTACTTGATATGTCAGTGAAGGAAGAATGACGCCTGAATCAGCGTCTGGTCGTACATCCACGATATGATGGAAAGCTTATTGGATAGTTATTCTTATTTTCTTTTTATTTTTATTTTTTACGAAGTTTTTTCGTAGTGAGAACCCAATTCATAATGACTGAAGCCATGAGTGAGGTCGCGTGCGCTCATGATGAAGGCTCCTCAGATTTTAAATGCTCTGCGCGGTAGATTCAAACTACGGCGGATTAGTGTTTGAAGAGGATGCCTTATGTAATAGGCATGTTCGTCAATGATTACGGGGCCACTACTAAATATTAGGTTTTCTTTATCTCCTTACAGGAGTCAAACCTATAATGTAGGCCTATGTATTCCCATTATCTTCTTTCAGAACGCCAGTACAGTATGGTTTCCATAAATGGCACTCTACTGGTGATCTCCTTTCTTATCTTATTATATCTTGTCATCCTCCTTTCGGGACTTCGGTGAGACCTATTCTACTGAGCAAGACATATCGAAAGCCTTCGATAGAGTCTGGCACAAATCATAAATTTCCAAACTTTTCTCCTTCGGCTTCTATTCCTCTACCTGTGCCTTTATCTCTAATTTCGTTACTGGCCGTTCCATAGCTGCGGTCACTTACTTCCTCAACCTATAACTCCGGTGTTCCTCAGAGCTTTGTCGTATCTTCAGTTCTATTTATAATATTCATTAATGATCTTCTCAACTGTACCTCCAGTCTTATCCATTCATATGCTGATGACTCTACCTTACACTATTCAACTAGTTTTCTATAACATCCCTCAATGCAATCCCTCCAAAACTAACGTGATGAGGCCAAAGCATGCCTACAGTAAACCCCCGCTCTTTCGGACTTCAATCTTTCGGAATTCCCAGACTTTCGGACTAGCATTTCATTTCGGACTCACGGTTCAGCCTTTCGGATTTGTCTGAAAGGTTGAGAAAATACCTCCGTCCTTTTCGGACTACATTCAACTTCGGACTCATGGTTCAGCCTTTCGGATTTGTCTGAAAGGCTGAGAAAAATTAAATCGCAATCGGACCAAACAGCCGAGTTTCGGACTTGTCTGGTTAGGTGAATGTGTATTCGGACTTATAAACTTCGGACATTATTTCAGCCTTTCGGATTTGTCTGAAAGGCTGAGAAAAATTAATTCGCATTCGGGCCGAAGAGCCGAGTTTCGGACTTATAAACTTCGGACATTATTTCAGCCATTCGGACAAGTCCGAATGGCTGAAGTGTGAGTTCGGACTCGGCCCTTTCGAACTTTTGACACTTTCGGACAGGGGTCTCCCCTAATTAGTCCGAAAGAGCGGGGTTCTACTGTATTTCCTGATCTGTCAACTATTCCCAATTGAGGCAGAGAAAACGTTACTTTCATTGCTTCCAAAACTCAATATCTCCATCTATCTACCAGTTACAATCTTCCACGCAACTATCCCTTCCTCTTCAACAACACACAAATCAATCCTTCGTCTTCTGTCAATATTCTTGGTGTCTCTTTTTCTTCTGATCTTTCTTGGAAAGTCCATATCACCACTCTTGCTAAAAACAGCTTCTCGGAAGTTGAGTGGGCTCGTTTTACTCCCACATAGATTCTTGAAAGTTGAAGGAGTGGTGGGAGGGTGGGGGGTACCATCAGAGGTGAATGGGAATGGTAGTGCACTTGTGGACGTATGTATGGGGAGGAGGCTGTGGATAGCCAACACCTTCTTCCGACACAGAATGATCCACAGGTACACGTGGAAACGGATGTTGACGATGAAGGATAAGACAGTGGTGGAACGAAAGTCATTGATTGATTATGTATGTGTGGATGAACGAATGAAGAAATCTGTGATGGATGCTAGGGTGTATAGGGGTATTGGAGGGGGTCTGTCTGATCATATGTAGTGGTAGCTAAGGTTAGGATACAAAAGAAGTGGGTGAGGAGAGCTGGAGGGAGGCGAGAGGAGGGTGGAATGGTGAGGAGGGTGGAGAGGTTGCAGGAGGAGGAAGTCAGGGAGGAGTACAGGAGAGCAGTGGAAAGACGACTAGGTGGGTTCGACCTGGAAGTTATGGAGGAAGTGGAGGAGATGAGCAAAGTGTTTAAGGATGAAATCTGTGCAGCATGTGAGGAGGTGTGTGAAGTGAGGAGAAGAGGGAGGGGAGTGAAAGGTACAGCATGGTGGACAGAAGAGGTAAGAATAGCTGTGGAAGAAAAGAAGAAAGCATATAGAGAGTGGTTCGGTAGTAGGGAATGAAGATTCCGAGAGACAGAAACAAGCGAGGTAATAGTAAGAGGGTGGTGAAGAGAGTAGTGAAGGAAAGTAAGAGAAGAGTAGATGAGGAATTTGGAAGGAATCTGAGTGTAAAATGGAGGGAGAGTAAGAAACTGTTCTGGAAAGAAGTCAAGAAAGTTAGGGAAGGTAGCAAGGGAAACAGTAAGGGTGTGAAAGATAAAAATGGGAGAATGCTAGCCGAGAAGCAAGAGAGAGTCGAAAGATGGAGGGAGTACTTCAGTGAGTTGCTAAATGTAAGGAATGAAGAGCCAGCAAACATAGCTGGATATGGTATGGGAGGGAGAAGAAGAGAAGTAGTGGAGGAGGAGGTGGGGATCAGGAGGTCAGAAGTGTGGGAAGCCATGAAAAGAGTGAAGTTGGGGAAAGCACCAGGAACAGATGGAGTGTGTGGGGAAATGTTGAGGTATGGTGGTGAGATAGTGATAGAATGGGTATGGAAAATGTGCAAACTAGCATGGGAGAAGGGGAGTGCACCCGATGACTGGAAGACTGGCATAATAGTCCCCCTATGTAAGGACAAAGGGGAAAGAGGAGTGTGGTAACCACCGAGGAATATGTCTTCTAAGCGTAGTAGGGAAGGTATACAGTAGGGTAGTGATTGAGAGAGTGAGAGTGAGAACGGAGAAATGGATAGGCGATGAGCAGGGAGGTTTTTAGGAAGGGAAGAGGATGTGTAGATCAGATTTTTACCCTGAATTGTGTTGTGGAGAAGTATCTGGAGAAGAAACAAAAGTGTATGTTGCCTTTATGGACTTGGAGAAGGCCTATGACAGAGTGGATAGAGAAGGTTTGTGGAAAGTACTTAGAATATACGGAGTAGAGGGCAAGTTGCTGAAAGCAGTGAAGAGCATGTATTAGGGTGCAAAGGCGGCAGTATGTGTGGAGAGTGAGCAGAGCGAGTTCTTTGACCTGAATGTTGGTTTGAAACAGGGGTGTGTGATGTCCCGTTGGTTATTTACTGTATATATGGATGGAGTCATGAAAGAAATACTATCAAGAGCAGTGGATGTTGGTGTATCGCTGAATAGGGAGGGAATTGAGTGGAAGCTACCTATACTGCTGTTTGCGGATGATACAGTTCTGATGAGTGATAATGAATGGGAGTTGCAGGGTCTGGTAAATGAGTTTGGAACAGTGTGCGAAAAACGGAATTTGAAGGTAAATACGGGGAAGAGCAAGGTTATGGTCTTCGAAAGGGGTGAAGTCACAGAGTGTGAGGTGAACCTGAACGGTCAGGCTATGGAGATCGTCAACTCTTTTAAGTATCTGGGCAGTGTGTTGAGTAAAGATGGGACTATGGATGAAGAAGTGCGTTGGAGGGGACAACAGGGGAAGAGGGTTGTAGGAACGCTAAAAGCAGTAACAAGAAATAGGGTAGTCAGTATGGAAGTGAAGAAGTCCTAGCATGACAGTGTGGTAATCCCGACACTGACTTACGGAAGCGAAGCCTGGACGTTGGTTGAGAGACTCAGACCAAGAGTGAGAGCAGTGGAAATGAATTACTTAAGGAGTGCGTGCGGAGTTACATGGAGGGATAGACAGACTAATGAGGAAGTAAGAAGGAGGTGTGGTGTGGAGGTAGATGTGCTGGAAAGTGTGAAAAGGAACACTTGAGATGGTTCGGCCATATGGAACGTATGGAAAGCGAGAGAATGACTAAGAGGGTGTACGAGAGCGAGGTGGAGGGACAGAGAGGGAGAGGTAGACCGAATATGAGGTGGAAGGATGGAGTGAGGAAGTACATGAACGAGGGCGGTGCTGGTTGGGGGGAGGGGCGTCGACTGACTGGGGACAGAGGTGCATGGGGGCGGTTCGTTCGTGGCCACCCCTTCGGGGATCACGGCGTCAGGCAATAGATAGATAGATAGATTCTTGCTCTGTACAGGGGCACAGTGCGCCCATGTATCGAGTACTGTTTACATGTGTGGGGAGGTTCCATCCATACCAGACTTCTCGAAAGGGTACAGTCAAAAGCATTTCGTCCCATCAACTCACACACCGCAATATTGCATCTCTCTCACTCTTCTACCGCTATTACAATATTCATTGTTCTTCATAGGTCTCTCAGTGTATACCTCCTCCCTTACAGAGTGGAGGGCACCTGCCTTTCAACAAATTGCCACCCCTATTCTGTCCAACTCTCTAACCCAAGAGTGAACTGATTTTCCCTGTCTTCTACTCAACAAGTAAACTCTGGAACGCTCTCCCTCAATCTATCTTTCCCTCCTCCTATGACTTAGACTGCTTCAAGCTCCGTGCGTCCAGATATTTGACTCTAACGTACCTTGATTTTGGCTTCTTATCACTCTTATCAACTTTGGGGGCGACCCTTGTTACAGGCAGCATTGCCTTTAGTCTCCTTCATGCACATAACAAATTTATAAACAGCATGCATCTGCTCTATGGAGGTGAGAATACAGAAATGGAAATGAAAATTCCTAAAAAAAATTGACATTCAAATTGGCATGAATGCAAGACTGGAGACTGGAGGAGCTAATTGGGAGGTTTGACACTCTCCCAATACCAAAGAAGGAAAACCTTCTATTTGGTAGGTAGCCTCGGAGTATCCAACGTAGAGCTATATACTTATCGTATAATTCCGTTCCGCTCTGGAGCGGGCAATTATCGTAATCACTAGCGCGATTAAATCGATAACATCTAGAGTAGCACCTTACTCTCTCTACTAGGTACATTGTACACACTTTTGAGGCTACTATTTTAAAGGAAATGAAAATATTGATGAGAAAGAAAAGAGAAAATTGCAGAACATTGTCCATCCTATCTGGCTCCTTAAGCCGTTGTCACGGGTCCACCGCACAACCCGACCGGGTTCATTAGATCATCCAGGTATCAAGTTAATTAGACAAGATTGGATGGGCAGGGGTACGGCGTGAGGGCGGGATACTATGACGTTGGATACTCCGAGGCTACCTACCAAATAGAAGGTTTTCCTTCTTTGGTATTGGGAGAGTGTCAAACCTCCCAATTTAGTAGTAGCCTCTACATCTCCAACGTAGAGCTAGAGTAACAAATTGGAGGTGGACATCCAAGCGAAAAAACACAAACTTAGCCCTTTGGAAATATCAGGACCATGGAAAGACCGACTTAAACAAGAGAGTTTATATAAAGAGTGTACAGACAGGTGCATATCAAGAGAGGTCAAGTACAGTCAAGTCTTATTCCATGAGATAACTTAGCCTAAGACAAAGAATGATGCATTTCATAATGATGAATATAAATTCCAGGATGCCCCCCCCCCCCCTTCCGGAAGAAAGCAGGACGACCCATACTGTAACGAGTAAATACCGGCATACGCCGAATATGAGTACCGTACAGGATGTGACGAGAAACTACATGAGCAGTGTCAGTGACGAGCACTAAAAGCCATATGAGAAAAGTTCAGTGGTATGAGGACAAGACATACCGAAAAAATGTAGTATACTTAAGACTAGAAAGTATATCAAAAGCTTAGCCCAGTTATTAATCTTTAACATAGGTGCAAGTATGGGTATAGTGCAATACCCTTCCCTCCCCCCCAATAAGGAAGGACAGGACAGGAGAAGGACAAGTGACAGAAGGAACCCCGCAGGTAGACCCCGAGGGAACCTGCAGGCCCAACGCACTACAAGGACGCCCCGGTCTGTCGGTGGACAACGACAGAGAGGAGAAGACAAACGCAGCAGGGGAAGACCAAAGCCCTGTGTCGGCAAAGTCCGGGCGAGAAAAATCAAGTAAAACCTGAATGGAGCAGCGTACGAACGGACGGCATGAGCTGTGCCCTGAACGTACGGGTTACTGGCCCGAAGAACCCGACACAGGTGAAGTCCCACAGCACGGCGATCAAGCCTCCTATCGGACGTAGGCGCCACCCGTAATGTCAACCCCGACACTGGCCTGGCCGAGTACACATACGTATGCAGGGTTTGAACCGGGCAGAACGGACGATGAACCCGACCACGTGTGGAAGCCGGTACAGGAAAGGCCTAAAAACGGGAGTGTCGCGTACGGTTGTAGCCACAAAACGAACAGACGGAGCCAAAGTAACTGACCCAAGGACGGGAGAAAACGGAAGCAATGCCGGGTCTTAGACATGGCAGCCATCTCCGAGACGCCGTCACCTGCCGCCAAAGCCAGAAGGAACAGTGTCATGGCATGGAAGTGTTCAGGCGCGGGGTAAATAGTGTAAGAGGCAGACGAGAGCAGTGGGAGAGCCTCCGCCAGAGACCACTGAGGAGGAATCTGACGCGGGGTAGGCCTAAGTCCAAAGCAGGCCCGCATGAGGAAATCCAATGCCCTGCGAGGAACGACCAACCCCGTGAATGACTCAAACGGTACCCAAATGGCCAACAGGCGGGTCCTAAGCGTGGTGCATATGTTGGGACGCATCTGAAAAATAACCAAATGAGGTAGGGAAACACGAACGCCACCGACAGGCGTGTCCGTGACGTGTTGGTCATCCCAGAAGGAAAACCGTGCTAGCGAGAGACGGAAGTCTGCCACTGAGAATATGGCCAGTGGAGAGGATTTGACAGTCAAAGAACGACTAAACGTCGGAAGCCACCCTGCCTCACAAACATCCACGATGTGAAGGCCAACGAGGTCCCGAGGCCACCAATCGATCCCAAGTGGAAATCAGGGAACGATAGGGGAACAGGACTCGGGCGCCACCGCCACAGCTGAGCGGACCAGCCATGTGCCGGCCAGATGGAAGTGAACAACCAAACAAAGTTCATTTACCCACTCAGCCTGCGGAGGACTTTGCACATCAAAAAGGGCGTCGGGTGGCGGAAACACATC
This sequence comes from Paralithodes platypus, assembly GCA_032716605.1. Classification (NCBI taxonomy): domain Eukaryota; kingdom Metazoa; phylum Arthropoda; class Malacostraca; order Decapoda; family Lithodidae; genus Paralithodes; species Paralithodes platypus. Next base: position 25,771,021 of record CM064495.1, read on the forward strand.
GAATACGGTGTGTTGGAAAAACCAAACTACCCGGATGCTCTGTCCCATCGACAGAGCAACCGCCCATAGGTCGGCAGTCCCGGGTAGGCAGGGTACACGCAGTGCGATGATGGAAAGGAGTGCGTGGCAAAACAGGTATCCCGCCAGGTCCTGAAGAACGAAAAGACTACGCAGTCACCTGACTCAGGGTGACAGGCGTGCTCGACCTGTCCCAGTCGAGGCCCGCCCACGGCACATCGTGCGACGGTGGAAGGCAGGACTCGGGAACGGCGACTAGGAAACTGAACCGAGGAACGAGGAGGAACAAGGAGAGCGGCGTGTACACAGTGTGCGGGAGAGTTTGCGGAGAAGATCCCACCCACCAAGGAAAAGAGGAGCGGAAGACCCCGAGTGAACAGGGGAGGCAAGGCCAGTCCGACGAGGGTCGTAAAGACACGAGGGGCGACATGGAGACCGAAGGGTAAACCGCCGAACGCGACATAATGAGAGTCATCAAGACGAGGCACGACAGGTCGACCACCGGTCACAACACCTCGCTGTCCGTCACAGAGACCAGAAAGACATGCGACAGGAAGTCCCGCTGGTGAGGCGAGACTACCCGAATAATCCCATGGAGAGAATAACAGAGGCGACGTCTGGGGAGACAGGCCGATGTCATGCAGGTCGCCGGAGTGGAAACGTGGACCGGCACCTCGAGGACAGACCCCGCCGTATTACCCGGCGTGCCCACGAACGGCGAAGCTAAACCGAGAGTGGGGACGCAAGAGCCGGTAGGGGCCCCGAGTCGGGCGGCCTCGTTACGAGCCGGCCTGCCGACCTCAACGAAGAGGAAGCGGTTGAGGAGGGTCGGGACATCCCAGGCGGACGGGGACGAAGAGCCCCGCAGCAGGAAAGAGGGAAGACCCCTGCCATGCAGGTGCAGAGAAGAGCCCCTCCGGAGGGAGCACAGAACGCAACAGCGACGTGCGGACCTCAGCCGGCGCCAGTGTACAGAAGGAAGACCACAGAGACTGGCGACAACGCACAGCCTGATGGAAGGGACACTGAATGAAGCCGACGGAGGCGAGCTGCAGTCGCACACGCCCGAATTGGGCCCCACCCTTCCCGAGCAACCTAGTCGGTGGGGCTACAATAAGCCTGAGGGGAAGCCGAGCTAGGTGCAGGCGCTCGAAGAGGGTGGAGAGCATGCGAGCAGTGCGCCGCCAGGGCTTGTGAACACGTTCCAGGGCATCCTTCTCTGGTGGCGTGAAGGAACGTGGCATACGTTCAGAAAGATAACGTAGGGGCAAAGAACCAGGCCCAAAATGGAGGTGAAACCCCGGATGAAGGCATGACGAGGCTCGACACGGAGGAGCAGCCGACAGGAGGGAGTGGTGAAGAACCCATCTCCGACCGAACCCCGAAGTCGACGCCCTCCGTCAGCCACAAGGAACAATAAAAGATAAACTATGGAATGACACTACTGAACTCATACGATGCCGACAGAGTGGGCGCGTCGACATGTACGTCGTGTCGCGCAAAGGATTCGAGCCGTACCTGCCAACTCGCAGGCACCAGGCGCACCCCTTGTGCATGTGTAAGAGCTTGTTCCGGGCGGGATCCCGCCACGTTCCCCCACGATGACGGCTTCCCGTAAAGGGAAGGGAAGCAACGTCCGTTAGGGACCTGAAACGTCCCGAGGGACGGAACGTGGACAGGCCGACCAACCAGCCCCAGGCTACACGCAGGGAGCATGACTAAAGAAGTCGATGCCGCCTGGGAGCGAGTGGGAGGATGGACAACCGGAGCAGCAACCACAGGTAGAGCAGGTTACGTAGGCAAGAACACCGCCCAGTATAGAAGCACACCCGGAGATCGTACAGGGGAAGAGACAGGGCGGAGTGGAGCCGTAGACCGTCGGCGGCGTGGTGAAGGAGAGCGGCATCTCCCCTACGACCCGGCGTCCTCGGAAACAGTAGGGACGTCCGAACGAGGCACCAGGGGAAAAGCGTTCAGGCGCCAGGGAGACAGCAGAGGAAAGGGGAAGCATGGCACGCACCCTTTCGTCTAGGAAGCGCGGAAACCGTCGGAGGTGGTCCTTGACAGAGAGAGCGAAACCCCGATCATGGAGCGCAGAGGCGAGACCTTGCCTCTACAGCGTCCGGGAACGTAGGACGAGACCCAAAGGTCAAGATCGACGAGACACGGTCTACACCTCCGAGGGTTAAACCCATCGCGGTTGGAGCACGAGACATGGGTAGGACTCTCCATGTCCCAACGGGCATGGCAGGACGGGAACCCCCACGGTGTGCGCAGGGAGGAAAGGACATCCTGACTGCAACCGGAAAGGAAAAAGATACCGATGTACCATGTATGAAGCACCCCAGGCAGAGCAGGGGAAGAAAGCAGGCGGGCCACAAAGAGTTACCACAGGTAAATAGGAGGGACGGTAGTAGGGCATCCCAAGAATACCGCCATGTACATAAGCATGGGGCGGATGGAGGCAAAACCGGTCAGCGGTGGCCTCCTGAGCCTTGGGTGGAGCCACATGGATGGCCTGAACCGGACAGAGGAGTCGGAGATCAGCGGCGGGATGGTGAAGGAGAGCGACGACCCACCTTTGTTGCGGAGTCCTCGGAAACAGCCAGGACGCCCGAACGAGGCACTTGGAGGAAAGGCGATCTGGCGCCTTGAAGACTTCCGACGCGCACGCCTATGGCGTGCGCAAGGAGGAAGTGACATCCACATCGCAATTGGAAAGTAAAAGATACTGATGGTCCATGTATGAAGCACAGGAAATGTGTGCAAGCACAATATTAGTAAAAACCCCTTGAATCCTTGATAGGAGAGTACCCCTTCCCCTGTTGAGGCAGGGAAGTACGAAAAAGGGGGGCCCTTCGAAACAGGCACGAGGGCAGAAAAACGCACAAAAGTGGTCACTACACCCTGCAAATGGAGCACCTTTCATGAAAGTGAGTATCCCCCCCCCCCCCATTGTGCGTGGTGAGGGGTGAAGAGGGACCCCCCCATGCGGAGGGTCAGGGAGAGACCAGGCGAACCAGCAAGTGCAAAGAACCCCGTGCAAGTCCCGAGAAGGAAGGCATGAAAAGCCTTATAAAGGAAGAGGATAATAAGAATACCCAAAGGTTGAAGGTACTGAAGAGAAAAAGACGCCCAAGGGTACCATCAGAGTAGAGTGGGAGCACAATCTGATGAAAAGGAGAAGTCCGGGAACTACTGCAACCGAGTCCCTATACAGAGGCAAAGCAAAGCACCCTAGCACCGACCCAGAGAAGAGCGGACCAGAACGGGCCGCTCCGCTCTGGAGCGGAATGTAGGATGTAGGACGAATGTAGGATGGGTGGAACTCACCACCCGGTGAGGAACCCGTGGTGAGAGCAGAGCGAAGTAGACATACTACACTGGAACCAGAAGAAAAAAACCCTGTGAAGACCCCGTGTAGGCCATGGGAAGGCATGCATGGATGTCATCGACAGTAACAAGAAGAAAGCCTGTTTGTAAGCACCATGAAAATAAAGGCCATGGCAATGCACGCATGTATGTCATTGGCAGAGACAAGACGAAAGCCTGGTCGGAAGCACCACGAAAAAAACACTGAAAGTCGATGAATCCTTAAGAAGGCCCAAGAGTGCCCCCGAAATGGGAGGCCAGGCAGGAGTATCAGTCACGAGGTCATGCACAAAATAAAGATCAGAGATCCCAAAATAGGCTACAGGCACCAGGTCAGGGAGTAGCCTAAAAGCTCTCACTAGGCCTGGAGACTGGAGTCCCGTCCAATGAAGGAGAGTGCCCCCCCCCCCCCCATTTCCCCCTGGAAGTTAAAGCTGAAGAGAACCCTCCAAAAGGAGGATCAGGAAGGCCATAGGGGAACCAGCAACAGGCCAAAGAGCCCCAAACCCCAGGTCAGAAAAAACCAAGGGGTAGGCTCAACCCTCTGAAGAACTGAAGGAAACCCCACCTCAAAATATAATGGAGACCGATACCTTAAGGCCGGTATCAGTGAAGAGGTCCTGTAGGTCAGAAAGCACAGCCTGATAAAAAGGAGCATTAAAATATGTCTTAATGGAAGGGCAGGACGACCAGTCTAGGCCTAAACTGAGGCAAGAGTAGCGCGACCGTAAACGGCAACGTCCGTTCGAGAGCGGAAAAGTACCGACATCGAGCGGGAACGTCCGCGTTCCAAGGCGGGCGGAATCGTCCGTATACGGACTCGTACGTTCAGGCGCGGGAAGTGGTATGAGACGGCAGTAGTGCGTGAGGGAAAAGGCCCGTCCCAGAGCGGAGAGGCCCAGATGGGCCCCGCCGTAAGCCGAGGACCCAGGAAAGGGAGCCTGGCAAGTCACAGCAGACGTGGGAGTGTCTGTGGGTAACAGACAGCGTGAAAACAGACCTCCGACATAGAACGGAAAGTCACGTTCTAGAGCGTCTGTGGGTAGCAGTCAGTGTTAAAACAGACCTCCGACATAGAACGGAAAGTCCCGTTCTAGATCGGAGGGGCCCAGGGAGACCATGAAACCGTAAATGAAAGGTCCGACCTAGAGCGGGAGTACCCGACCCAGGGCGGCAACCCATCGATACGTCTGAGAGGTCTGTGGCACACAGGAAGGTGGAAGGCCAGTAAAATAAAAGTCCCTTCCAAAAGCGGAGGGGCCCAAAGGTAACCTTCCTAAAGTCACATCAGGCGCGGGAGAGCCTGTGGGTAATCAAGTGCACGACCGTAGTGGGGGGCAGTAGACAGAATAAAAACTTGTCAGATAAAAACACATCAGAACGGGCTACATTCGCGGTTTTGTGGGACTGAGGCCAGGAAGACAGAGCACTGGAGCCGTCAATCAAAAGGTGAGCATTGTATGCCAGATTGAGGTTGCCACAGTGTTGAAAGCCAAACGCCCCCCCCCCCTAGGCTAGACCAAAACTCGGAAGTTAGCCTATTCGGCACTTCTATCTATCTATCTATTGCCTGACGCCGTGATCCCCGAAGGGGTGGCCACGAACGAACCGCCCCCATGCACCTCTGTCCCCAGTCAGTCGACGCCCCTCCCCCCAACCAGCACCACCTTCGTTCATGTACTTCCTCACTCCATCCTTCCACCTCATATTCGGTCTACCTCTCCCCCTCTGTCCCTCCACCTCGCTCTCATACACCCTCTTAGTCATTCTCTCGCTTTCCATACGTTCCATATGGCCGAACCATCTCAAGTTGTTCCTTTTCACACTTTCCAGCACATCTACCTCCACACCACACCTCCTTCTTACTTCCTCATTAGTCTGTCTATCCCTCCATGTAACTCCGCACGCACTCCTTAAGTAATTCATTTCCACTGCTCTCACTCTTGGTCTGAGTCTCTCAACCAACGTCCATGCTTCGCTTCCCGTAAGTCAGTGTCGGGATTACCACACTGTCATGCAAGGACTTCTTCACTTCCATACTGACCACCCTATTTCTTGTTACTGCTTTTAGCGTTCCTACAAACCCTCGTCCCCTGTTGTAACTCTCCCGCACCTCTTCATCCATAGTCCCATCTTTACTCAACACACTGCCCAGATACTTAAAAGAGTTGACGATCTCCATAGCCTGACCGTTCAGCTTCACCTCACACTCTGTGACCTCACCCCTTTCGAAGACCATAACCTTGCTCTTCCCCGTACTTACCTTCAAATTCCGTTTTTCGCACACTGTTCCAAACTCATTTACTAGACCCTGCAACTCCCATTCATTATCACTCATCAGAACTGTAGCATCCGCAAACAGCAGTATAGGTAGCTTCCACTCAATTCCCTCCCTTTTCAGCGATACACCAACATCCACTGCTATTTGATAGTATTTCTTTCATAACTCCATCCATATATACAGTAAACAACCACGGGGACATCACACACCCCTGTTTCAAACCAACATTCAGGTCAAAGAACTCGCTCTGCTCACTCTCCACACGTACTGCCGCCTTTGCACCCTCATACATGCTCTTCACTGCTTTCAGCAACTGGCCCTCTACTCCGTATATTCTAAGTACTTTCCACAAACCTTCTCTATCCACTCTGTCATAGGCCTTCTCCAAGTCCATAAAGGCAACATACACCTTTTGTTTCTTCTCCAGATACTTCTCCACAACACAATTCAGGGTAAAAATCTGATCTACACATCCTCTTCCACTTCCTAAAACCTCCCTGCTCGTCGCTATCCATTTCTCTCCGTTCTCACTCTCACTCTCTCAATCACTACCCTACTGTATACCTTCCCTACTACGCTTAGAAGACATATTCCTCGGTGGTTACCACACACTCCTCTTTCCCCTTTGCCCTTATATAGGGGGACTATTATGCCAGTCTTCCAGTCATCGGGTGCACTCCCCTTCTCCCATGCTAGTTTGCACATTTTCCATACCCATTCTATCACTATCTCACCACCATACCTCAACATTTCCCCACACAACTCCATCTGTTCCTGGTTGCTTTCCCCAACTTCACTCTTTCATGGCTTCCCACACTTCTGACCTCCTGATCCCCACCTCCTCCTCCACTACTTCTCTTCTTCTCCCTCCCATACCATATCCAGCTATGTTTGCTGGCTCTTCATTCCTTTCATTTAGCAACTCACTGAAGTACTCCCTCCATCTTTCGACTCTCTCTTGCTTCTCGCCTAGCATTCTCCCATTCTTATCTTTCACACCCTTACTGTTTCCCTTGCTACCTTCCCTAACTTTCTTGACTTCTTCTCCAGAACAGTTTCTGACTCTCCCTCCATTTTACACTCAGATTCCTTCCAAATTCCTCATCTACTCTTCTCTTACTTTCCTTCACTACTCTCTTCACCACCCTCTTACTCTCCACGTACCTCGCTCGTTTCTGTCTCTCGGAATCTTCATTCCCTCTGCTACCCAACCACTCTCTATATGCTTTCTTCTTTCTTCCACAGCTATTCGTACCTCTTCTGTCCACCATGCTGTACCTTTCACTCCCCTCCCTCTTCTCCTCACTCCACACACCTCCTCACATGGCTGCACAGATCTCATCCTTAAACACCTTGCTCATCTCCTCCACTTCCTCCATAACTTCCAGGTCGAACCCACCTAGTCGTCTTTCCACTGCTCTCCTGTACTCCTCCCTGATTTCCTCCTCCTGCAACCTCTCCACCCTCCTCACCATTCCACCCTCCTCTCGCCTCCCTCCCGCTCTCCTCACCCACTTCTTTTGTATCCTAACCTTAGCTACCACTACATAATGATCAGACAGACCCCCTCCAATACCCCTATACACCCTAGCATCCATCACAGATTTCTTCATTCGTTCATCCACACATACATAATCAATCAATGACTTTCGTTCCACCACTGTCTTATCCTTCATCGTCAACATCCGTTTCCACGTGTACCTGTGGATCATTCTGTGTCGGAAGAAGGTGTTGGCTATCCACAGCCTCCTCCCCACACATACGTCCACAAGTGCACTACCATTCCCATTCACCTCTGATGGTACCCCCCACCCTCCCACCACTCCCTCAACTTTCCTATCACCCACCTTACCATTCATATCCCCAATCAGAAATATTCTTTCGTTCTTGTCAAACTTCTCCAGGCATGCCTCCACATTCATCCAGAACTCCTCTTTCTTTCTTTCAAGTATATCCTCTGTCGGGGCATACACGCATACAATCACCCACGTTTGTATTCCTACTTTCATTCTCACCCACACAATCCTTGAACCCACAGACCCATACTCTCTTACACATTCCTTCCATTTGCTACTTACAAACAAACATGCACCTTCTCTCGCTGTTCCTTCACTCACTCCAGCACACACACCCATTCCACATTCCCAATTTGTTAGTAGTCTTGGCAAATCCAACGTCAAGGCTATTAACCTAATTGCAATGACGACTTGTCTATTTTGACTGCTATGTCGTCATTCCAACCGCGGTTAAAAAGAAAACGTCTAGAGTCTACTCCTTATCTTGCTCTAGGAGACGTTGTACATTAACCAAAACTACCACCGAAGGTGAAAAAAGCATAGAAGAGAAGAAAAAGGGGTTTACCTTAGTTACCGCTTAAGGCCCATCCTGTGTTCCGTCATGTGCAGATCCCTGTCGAACGTGCGCATGAGCGACCCTCTCTTGTTATCATTTTTTCACGGGCTCCATTGAATGCAGTCGCTTTTGTTGTGCTCCTTTAATTCACCCTGTTTAGGTTCGTTTCGGCTTATCTGGCCTGCTTTTTTGTTAGACAGATGTTACGTGATCTAGGGCACACGTAAATGGGCTCCTCAGTGTGTTTAATGGAGACGCGTGTGGAAATAGCTACCGAAGGTACGGGGGCGCCTGGCGTTCCTCGTGTGTGTTTTTCATTCCTTTCTCTTTTCATATTCTTTTTTCCTGTTAGTCTGGGCATAGTTTAGCTTTTAGCTTATTTTAGCCTAGCTTGTTTCTCATTCAGGAATTGCTATGCCCCTATGAGTTTTCATATTTTCATAGCCTAGGTGTACAGTTGGTTCACGATCTGAGATTTCGTGGTGGCGGTGCTGTTTGTAGGGTTTGTGTCCCGCCCATTATTAGCGTTATTCCCGACTCCCCCCTTTCGAGCCTTCACTGTGTGTCAAGGGCCTGGGCGCTTGGTGGTTCGTGTTATCCTGGGGTACCCCACGGGGGCCCCTCCCTCACACCACAGGGTTTTTCGCCCCTGACACATTCTCTCCTCACGGCTAGGCCACCCTTTTTCTCGCCAGTTTCATTTACTGGTTTTTGTGTTCCCTTACTGTTTTCACCTCCATCCTTTCATACCCTTTTGCCCAATCCTGGGGTACCCTACGGGGGCCCCTGTTTGTGCCAAACCACCCTTCCTGCCACTTCTCCTCATGGGCTTTGCTCTATCTCTGTGGGTTGGGTGGTTCCTAGGGGATGTGCCTCCTCTCCCCTGGTGTGTCTTCCTTGCCTCTCCCTTGACCGGTTGAGTCAGGATATTATCAAGGAAGACACTGCTCAGCTTGATGGCCATCGTCGCTTGGAGTTCATAAGGAGATGACGCTTTTTTCTGGGCCTCTTTGGTATTTCCTAGACGCTCCTCTCGCTTTTTCGGCGCCGGACCATCTCGGCCGGTCCCGCATATTTGGGGGGTGCCGGATCCGGTCCTCTGGGCCTTCTGGGTCCCCCAAAATTTTGCGGAGATCGTTGGGGGGGGTCCCGCGAATTGGGGGGGGTCCTCGCGAAATTGCAGGAAGGGATGTTGTCGGTACGTTTATAGGCCCTCCATTCAGTGAGGGTAGGGGTCGGTACGGTTACCTGCCTCCATTCTGTTTCCCCCCGCGGATTTTCCCTGGGCCTCCTTTCACGCCGGCCAGCCTTTCCCACTTCCCGTCGTCCAGCTCCTCCTCATTCTTCTCTTCCTGACCTTTCCGCTTACCCGTCTCGCCAGGGGGGTACCCCTCCTCTTGCCTCGGTGGGGGTTTCGCTGAGGTTTCGGGGTCCCCTATCATCAGGAGCCTGATGTGTCCACGCTGGAAGAGGGGGAATGGTGTGGCTGTTTCCCCCTCGTCCGTTCGTGATTCGGGGACGAGTACCCTCAACGGCGACACAACCGTCGTCGCTTCATGCCTGTCCTTGGGCCGCGACGCTGCTGGTTCGTGTCCGTGGGTCCTCGTCTCACCGCCTCAGCAAACAGCTCGCCCCTGCGGGGCCCGACCAATCTGGGGGGGGGGGGGGGGGGGGGGGGGGGGGGGGGGGGGGGGGGGGGGGGGGGGGGGGGGGGGGGGTGGGGGGGGTGGGGGGGGGGGGGGGGGGGGGGGGGGGGGGGGGGGTGGGGGGGGGGGGGGGGGGGGGGTGGGGGGGGGGGGGGGGGGGGGGGGGGGGGGGAGGGGGTGGGGGGGGGTAGGCCTCTCTCTATCGGGATCAACAAATTGTCTACTATGCAAATCAAGCTTGGGGGGGGTTGTGTTCCATTCTATCGATGGGCGCTTGGAGTCGATGGAAAGAAACTCCCTCTTTCTCACTCCTTCTCTTCTTCCCTTCTCGGTTGCCCTTACTTGTTCTTGCCCCCGGTTGCCTCACCATCAGCACCGGGATAGGGCTCGACCCTACCCTTTTTTTTACCCCTGCTATGGTCCCCGCAACTCCCCTTCTGCAATGGCCTACGCCTCTGGTCAGAGCTTTCAGCCGCACTGACATCCTTCCGGCCTGTTCATTGCAGTCCCCCACCTGGCTGTGTTGACGGGTCTGTGTCCTCCTATCCTATGGGACAGGTTTGTGTGCGAGACGCCGGTACGCCTGGCTTAGAGGCCGTCATGGCTAAGGAGTAGGTCACAAACACCCTCTCCCATTGGAGTTGCCTGGTTTGCTGATCCTTTTCGACTTTCGCCTTCGACTTCACACACCGATCCGTCGACGGCTCTGCCTTATTTGTCCGCTCCTCCTCCGCCCGGAGTCGTCCCTGATTTTTTTTGGCCTCCTCCTTGTGTGTCTGTTTCTGTCGGCGGGTTGGACGAGGCGTCTTTCTGGTCCTGGATGAAGCGCGCCCGTTCTTGAACTTATTGTTCTATTGCTACCCCTCCCCCGTTCTTCTCTCAACCACCGGGATCAGGACCTCTGTCGCCAAGAGTTTTTTTTTTTTTCCCTTGCGACGGATGGTGACAGGACTTATAATGTTTGTCTTTAGGTATTCCCATTCCTTTAGGTTCCCCCCTCCATAACGTGCTGGGTCACTCACCACCTGCGGCTTTGTTTTCCTTCGAGGGTTTCGAGCGGGCTGGCGTCTTTCTGCAGCCATGCCGGCGAATCTTCGCGAGGCGTTTGGAACCCGCGTTGAGCGGACGTAGTCCACCTTCGGCTCGCGGTGGTCTTTTGGTTTCCTTCCTCCCGAGCTGAAGGCGGTTTTGTGCGACGGCAACTCGGCACCGCACGAAACCGTGTTACGGTCGTATCGTTTTCTTGTTTTCTTTCTGGCCGCTCCGGCCCGGCCCCCTTGGAGTATGTCGTCAGGGTTTGTTGTACTCTGCGCTATATACGTCAGGGGTTTTTTTACGCAGGAATGCTTGGGATGATGCTTCCGCGTGCTCTGTCGGCGGCCCCTCTTTTTGCTGTTCCGCCACACGACGCCGGGCCCTGTTGTCGTTACGGACATCCATGCTGTACGTCACGCAACCGATGCGCTGTGCACGCGCGCGGGGTTTTCTCAGTCCCGTCCTTCTGCTGGGCCTCTTCGGGGTGCTGCTGCAAGTGCTGCCGCCTTGCCAGGGCGCACGACTGGGACGTTGCGGGCAAGTGCTTCGGTTCCGCCTCGCACTTCTGTTCTTGCCCCTTTCATCAACTCTGTGTCGGGGCTGGCCGGCCTTCCACTTACCGGACGCCTTTCGTAGGGGGTCAAGCCCCGCGCCGGAATGGGGTTGGGGTGGCCCGCCCTTGGTCCGACGAGGTTGGGGGGGGGCGGGGGGTGGAGGAGGTCAACGTGGCGACCATGACCGCACGGCCCGTTCCGGGGGTACCTCCACGTCAACACAATGTGTAGTTATCTGGGTCGGACTCCTTGTTCTCCTTCTCGACATGGGCGTACCGGGTCGCTCCCCTCTCCTCGGGTGCTCCATAGGGTTGTTTTCGCCATTGCGCCCCTAGCGGTAGCCGCGAGGGACGTTGGGGGCGGCGGGGTTTCGCGGCGGGTTCTCACCTGGAGGTGGACGGTTCGGACCCCCACTCCGCTATTGTCACCGACAACGGCCCATCTCTTCAGAGGTGGCCCACTTGTTCACTTCCAGGCACCGAGATGGGTAGAGTCGAGGGAGTTGCACGCCGGTCACCCGGTTTTCCTCTCCCATGTCCTTTTGGTTCCGTCGCCGAACTGCGACGCGATGCGACCGGGTGGTGGATCTGTTGGGCTCAAAGGGCACAAGTGCATCACCCGGGTTCGGATTGATGCCGGTACCCATGGTACGCCCTGGCACTGTGCCCTCTGTCGTGGGTAGTGTCGCTGGTCCCTCCAGGATGTGTCTTGGCTTTCCCCGTCTTCGTTCCTCTCCATTCATCGCTTCCAGCGATTCTTGGCCGTTCGGACTTCCGATCGTGTGTTCATGTTCGACGGCCTTCCCTTCGGTCGCACATCGCGCCGCAGATCTTCCTCCGCCACTGGTGGGGCAGGCTATGGGGCATTATCTCAGGAGCGGGCTCAAGGCTCCTGTTTTCCGTGGCCGTTTGGTTGGTAGTTTCCGAACGCCATAGGCCTGTGCATTGGCGACGCCCTCACAAGCGTTCGCGACCATCGCACGGTTTTTAGGGTTCCCCTTCGATGTTCCAAAGTCACGCTTGACACCGTCGCGTGTAGGTGCCACGGGTCGGTCTTCTCGCATGGGTTTTGTCGGCCGCTACGGTGATCCGCGGCAGGGTCTGACGGCCGCGGGGCACCTTCGGTGGACGGTCCCCTCGACGTGTTGCACTCGGTCTCCCTCCCGGGGTGGCTCTGGGGACTCGTTCGTGGGTGTCGCATGCATTGGGCCGCTCTTGCCCCTTCCATTAGGGAGCCTACTGGATACGCCGCCTCCTCCTCATGGGCCAACGCGGGTGCTGTTTCTGTTGCCCCTATGGATCGGCTCCTGCCGCTCCCGCGTACCGCTCGAGGCGCTTCGGTCGCTGGGTTGCTCGGGGCTCGCCTCTTTGAGGCGGTGCCCTGGACCGACCCCCCAGCCGACGGTCTGGGCTCACACAGATACGTCGAGCGAGGTTGGGTGAGGTTCCCAATCGAAACAGGGACGTCCACTTCCCGGAAGACGGGTCGGCTTTCTCCACTCCTCTTACTCTGTCTCATGCCCTCGGATTGGTGGTTCCTTTGTTATTCATGCGGGGTCCCAGCGGCGGCCCCTCGGGAGTCAGTCGGTGGCATTCGGGGTGGGAAACTCAGACAAGCTTGTCACCTGTTTACTTATGCGGGGGTCATCCAGGTCGTTGACTATTTAGGGGCTCGGTTGAGTTGTTCT